>SNQJ01S0066973.1:38609-74635 GCA_010110895.2 Picea sitchensis | reverse complement strand
ATCTTTTTGTCTTATGAATTCTATATTACAACAATCTTCAAAAAGGATTTCAGCTGAATATATCCTCTTACAATGTTGATGAAAAAGTGTGTGAAAATCTTTCAATGAAGGAATATTGGAATGGGGTAAAGATTTATACCAGATTCTAGCATCTCTTTCCAATGAAAACATAAACAAGTTCATGAGGACATCTTCAAGATGTACATTTAATTCATCCATGAGCTTGTGGAATTCAAACAAGTGTTGAGCAGGATTGTCGTCCACATATCCTCCAAATTTAGGAAGGACATCTTCCCAAATTTTAATGTCTGGATCAGTGTTTGGAAAACCATAAACATTTGTAAAGTCCAGAGGAGAAAACCTTGCAACAATCTGAGCAGCGAACGAATTTGACATTTTGAGACCAGTGGAGTCGCCAATGAATCATGTAGAGTCTTCGAACCAAGGAGTCGCCAGGTGAATGATCACATCCAATTGAATGTCTATCCCTTGTTCACCATCAAGGAATAGATCTAAATTTTTTGTCGTATCGCAGGGAAGATAGCTTCGTTCCTCCATCCCCAGTAATAGTGCCAGAAAATGTTGTCGCAAGAGTTGGTTCTAGGATGTAATAGAGCCAAGCCTTAGCACATTTTAAATGAAATAAATTTTGTTGATTGATCAATCATAGGAGGCTTCTAGAACTAGGTATGAAACATGCCTTTCACTTGTTTATAGATTAGAAAGGAAGAGAGGGGATGAACAAAACTGAAAGAAAAATTCAGGTATCTAATTCTGATAAATCTGGTCTTCCTTTCAATAGAAGAAATAACACCAAACTTCAAATATCTAAACATAGGTATTGTCTCACTCATAGCAACACAGAGGAAAATCTATGAACAAATAAAACTTGTAAATAAGAAAAAACAAATAAGATGCAGGTCTTGTTCTACTCACAACAAAACAGAGGAAAAAATGCACTTTGAGGAATTCTTTAAATTAGCTACAACAGAAGTATCACTGAATTGTAACCATTACAAGTTGAATTAATGAATGGAAGGAAGAAAGAGAAGTAATGAAAACTTCAGAAACAATAACACAGGAAGAAGACATAATTAGACAGTGACAAGGTGTAGAATCTCTTGGCATTATGTTCTATATTTGTTGAAAATGAATGCATTACAAACCCAGCCTCCAAAAGGCCCTCGCGTTGTTCCCCCCCATTTTCCTCTTCAAGAAGATACAATAATATAAGTCTTCTACCCTATTTTGAATAATTGAAAAATTATTCGAATTACAAAAGAAATCCATCTATAAATGAACAGGTATCTCATGTAGGTATTGAGGTCGAAATCCTCCCAAAATATAACAATAGTTACAATTAATTTTGGAATCTTTCTGCCATAGAAAATGGGCCAAACTGCTAAAAATTGGGGCTGCGGTTATGTTTCTGTATATCTCGAATCGTGACAAATGTGTATAAACTGAAAGAGGATTTTGTGAATCTGTTTGTTCTGAGAAAAAACCTCTCTGAGTTCCCTGAGATCCATTTCCATTTTCCCCAGATCTGCATTTTACAAATATGTGTCAAAACAGGAAAATATGAGATCCGAAAATTAGGGCTCGGAGATGGATTTGATTCTCCTAATATGTGACAACTGTAGGAAAAATGAGAGAGGATATTGATCTCTGATGTGTTAGACACAAAAAACTCCGACCGTTTCTCAAAATGATACTCCATTCGTTCAAAATCATTATTTGAAAATGATGACTCAGCATAGTAAAAAATGCCACATTTCTGAAAATGAACCTCATCTTGTGGGGGACTTTTGACTGCCTTCCCTAGCTCCAAATGAAATTATGAAGACACCAATGGAAATATTAGTATCTTTATATGTCGATCGACTATTCGAACGCGGACAATGGCCTCTCCAAGGCTGATAAAAATGGTTTTTTCCTAAGGGAGTTTTTTGCATATGAAAAATCTTCGATTTCGGCAGCTAACAGGCCAAAAACAAGGGTATCTTAGCTGACAAAAGTCCTAGATTTCCGCGGATAACAGTGCAATTTCAGAGTGTCGTAAGCCACCGAAAGTCCTGAAACCCCAATTTCGGGTTTCGGGTTTCAGGGAAATGGAGCAATGGTCAAAATCTCTATGTCGGCCAAACCCCCGACTGTCGAAACCCCAAAATGGTGACGTGGATTTTATGTAAGACCCTATTATAGCAATTTTATTGTCGTTTATTGCAATCTTTTCATGCTTCTTCGTGATCTCTTCCTCCATGTGGCTTGATGCGTGGCTAGGCAAATGGCCGTAAGAGAACATGTGAAAGGCTTAGAAATCCTTTAATGTTTTTAATTATTACTTTAAAATTTGTTCAATTCCTTTTAAGCAATCACTTTTTCGAGACTTCGGTACCAGGACTTTTGGGGTTTTCACTAAAAAACATACTTTGTGAATATCCAAACTCTAGAAGTCGGAAATCTCGAAAGACCTTTTGACTCTTTTTTAGAACTAAGGGCGGCTCCGTAACTCGAGAAAAATGAAGATTTAGATTTAGAGAAGAAAAATAAACTTTGTTTCAACACCAACTATCCATCAACCTAAGCCAACTGTCTGGCAAGTTTCACCTTGTTAGAAACCTATTTAACACTGTTGGTACCCTTTGGGTAGTACCACATCAGATAGAATATGTACATGACCATCACTCCCATGTACTATTAGTCATATCGAGAGTCCCCTAGGTCTTCTGAAACAAGCTCTAGATCAATTGATTGACAACCTGACTTCTATAGTGACATGAATAGCAACACTCATGAAGATAGTCTCTAGTACCTGGGTAATTGTACGGTTAAGGGTACGGTCAATCCTCCTTAGTTGGTGCCCTAAGATATTGGGCCATGTATTACTGTTCGAACCCACACGCATAATTAGAGAGATATAACACAGGTAAAACCCTTTTCCGTAGGCACCCTGAAAAACACTAATTGGGGGTAACACACCAGAAAGGGAACAAAAAGGATATTCTGGCCATGCAACCTTGCCTCCTACATTCTGGTTGCGAAATTACTACACATTTTTTCCTGTTAAGAATTTGGCAATTTCAACACTCGGGTATTATTTAGATCAAAGTGTAACTCTGCAGGATTAAAAAAAAAGTATGGGTCCTTCCTGCACCATTATTTGATACTTGTCCCATTGAATTCCTCTCTTCACCCTGATTGCAGTCTTGGACGATTGAGTCGGGTACTGATCTTTATGTTCTTCCAAGCCAATGTGAGTAGGTATTTTACTCATATGTTCCAGGTAAAGTGGGATGGTCATATGTTGTTAGATATGATTCAATAGGATGGCCTATAAAGTATACTGTAGAGGAAGAATATTATATTGAAGAAGAAGATGATGAAAAAATGAAAGTAGATGTTACATGAAGAAGATGAAGAAGTTGAGATAGATGTAGATGGAAATGTTCTTGATGATCATATATACGATGAAATTATTGAAAATGACACCGATGATGATGTTGCTATGCCCAATCCTTACAATGTCCATTCCAAACCCAATTGTGTACCATATGAAACAAATTTGGACTTGGACAAAAAAGAAGATCAATGATATTGAATTGTTGAAATGTAGGTTGGGGTATGTCATTATATGTTTTCTATGAGTTATTTTATTTAAAGTATATTCTTATATGGGTTAATTGTGTGTTGTTAAGTTTTATGCCATATTCTCGTATGTATCATTGGTTGGTTAGAAGCCATTGACCTTGATTTCTCTAATAACCCACCAACCTATAACCTCCTAAACCATTTTGAGCACTTTCTAATTGATTTTAACTATTAGTAAATATAAATTATATTACAAACAAATAACAATTAAAAAATAAACAAAAAATAAAAGAAATAGAAAATAAACAAAAAGAAATAAATAAATTCAAAAATAAAAAACACACTATGGTGCCAAACCTCGGACCAAATAAACCCACTCCAAACCTGTTGTCCACTACATTGATCTACCTCATCTTCCATTATGGAGAATGCGAAGAGAAGTAGACTCGTACAAGGAGAGACCGACCCCACTTATGTGTCCAAGGAGGGATTGATCCCACAATGTATTCAATTTGTATCCTCGTTGTTGTTGTAGATAAGGAATGTAGATCATGTAGTTGTTTGTTCAATATGAAATGGATTAAAATAACTTTGTTTGTGTTCAATTCAAATCAATTGTTCCTGTCATTTAGTCCTAAATTTAAGTTCGATACCCTGTATAATGCATCTTTTTGCCATATTTTTATACATACAACAGAGAACAAACATAGTTTGAAATGAAAATTCAGAAAACATGATCATACCAAAAAGATAGATCCAATATTGATGGTCTCATTTTATTTCATCCGATGAAAGTGCATGCTGGATAAAAAGGGGTCGGAGGCCTAAATTATAAACCATTGTATTAATGGCTAACAAAATGTCATATCCTTATTCATTTTGGTACGAAGAGGTGGTATTATCAAAACACTTTAGCTCGCCCCAGAAATAGGATAGTGGATAACATCTAACAGCATGATGTAAGCCAAATAAAAAAGGTGTCACATCGATGTAATTCAAAGGTTTAAAAAAAATTAAAACAATAAACCCCGAAGGTAAATGCACATGGTAAAATAAGTTACAAGTACAATAGACTCCAGTTAAAGAAATTTAATTCTCCTTCGACAAATAAGTTCATGTAGTGTTCTAATTTCCTTATTTAAAATATATTCTTATTGTTTAAAACAAGGACATATGGAGAAAGGTAGTGAGATAGGTCAGCCATCAACCTCTGATCAAAAAATCCTAATTGACTATGATTGTGAATGTTTTGAAACCGTTTTGTTATAGTTTGATCCTTATAAGTTAAGTAAGTTAACATGTGATATATTTAGGGATTTGAATGCTTATTTACATATCTAGGAGTTAAATTTGGGTAAATTCATAATTCCCCAAACCTATATTTATTACAAAAAGGTCGTGGTATCTGAAAATGGGTCCAATGTATTCTATATCAATGTTGAGTCTATTAGTAAAATGACATCTCTTCTTGAAAACCTTAAATCTAAGACTTGGAATCAGTTAAAGGCTTTGGGTGTCAATGTTAATACTTCTATAATTATGTATGCTACAAAGTTATTAAGAAAGAAGAATTCGGTTCAACATCCTCAATAAATGTAGTTCAATTTAGAGAAGTATTTCAACCTTCATGAAAAGATACAAGAATATAGTTGAAATGGCACTACCTTCATTTTGGGATAAAAATATAAATTATATTTATCATGAATCATATGAATATGTGCTAATACAAGAAAGGGATTATATAACTAAATTTCAATTTATGGATGTTGTTGAGAAAGGTCAAAATATTGTGTGCAAGTTAATAGATGATTTTCATTAATTATGGAAAATCAAAACTTTATTTCCTAATATTCCATCATATGATAGACATATAGAGCTTGATATAGCTTCCATAAAAACGGTTAAAGCTTGAAGAAAAAATTCTTGGAACTAGCCAAGTTCATACCTTGTTACGAAATTTTGCCAAATTTATTGTGTTCTATACTGTGTTCTATACATGCTTGTACTTTGCTCTATAATTTGTTCTATACATACCTATATTATGTTACATAAGGGGAATGCAAACAATGACTTGGTTTTAAAAGCAAACATTCACTTCTTTGGTATTTCATCATCACTTGTCCTTCTTAGATTCATGGTTCATCATTAAAATGGTGTACAAAGAATTTATGGAAAAAAGAATGACATATTAGGATGTTTATGGAATAGAGAATGACATTGTTTTCTTTAAAATGGGGTAAGTGCCATATTTTAAAAAGGTTGTTTATCACATATATATTATTTATTGCTACCTTCTTATGAACAAATGTTATATGTTTTGTATGTACGAAACCACATATCTGTACACACACTTTTTCTTTCATTTACCTTTAATTTTTTTTTCTTCTACTTTCTATGCATGAATTGTACTATGCCACTTTAAATTACTTTCTAGTAGATAGTTTGGGTATGGGGAATTGAGAGTGATGAGGTGGGGGGGGAGGGGCCAAATGAACTTCCACTTTCATGTGGTTGGGCCTGTTCAATAGAGAATAAATTATTCTCGAAACCAAGAGAAGCTCATTCATGTATTCCATTTTAGTATTTCTAGAGTCTGGTACATTTTGATATGTTTGTTTATTCATTTATTTATTATAACATTGTATTCTATGATGATTTATGTAGGTCTTCACAATGGAAATGAAACTAACTATCCTATTTGTGATGTGGTTGTACAATCTCTTACTATTGCCTCATCCATCTCATGGGCCCAGGTATTTAGTACTCATTTTTCTATTTTAGTTAGTGTCTATGCACAATTGCCAAAGATTCATGTGTATTTCATCCCTTTACTAAAATCTGGGCACAAATCAACCTAGTATGAATTATTTAGGGTTTACAACCAATCAAAACTCATGTAACTTATAACTTGTAAATGAAAAACACCATACATGCATTTTTATGATCCAAAAACGAAAGAATTAATAACAAATTGACATTAACTTGATGCTCATGAATAATTAAAAAGTTCAACCATCATAAACCATGCTGCAAATAAGAGAAGATAAAAACAATAAGAAAGAGAAATAGACACAAAGAACTTGTTAACAGAGTTCACTAATGTGTGGCTATGTCTCCGGGCCCACTTCCAAGTGGAGGACCTATTTATTGATCTTTAAATGATCAAGTTCTCTTTATAATGACTCTTTGTTGTTACAAACAGGCTTCTGATCTTCTGTACAAGACCCGCTTGTGCAAATGCACACATGCCTCAACAATATCCTCTCAAAACATGACTCAATGCCCCTCAAAACATAAGAAATGAGCCATTAACTCAAACTCCTCTTTACATTACCTGCATACAAAAGTACCCCCTCAAGCTTAATAAGACTAGTTTATATAGTTTTTAGGCTCAGTTAGGGAAGTCCAACTTCCCATAAAGATATGGCCTCTTTTTGGGATCAAATCCCCCTCCAAATGGCTAAGAAATCTCCAAAAATGCCCAATCTGGGCCAAAACTATAGCGAAAAGATCCACTTTGTTACAAAAATCAGAACAAGCCCCTTAGGCCTGGGTGTACGCCCCTTTTACATAGTCACATGGATTCATATGGCCAAGTTCCATCCCTCTAGGGGATGCGCATTGGCCCCTCCTCCGTAAGCTCCTAGATTCTTGGTGCGTGAATAGGACCTAGGCTTGATCAGATGAGATAATCCCCCCACCGATCGGTCCTATTGGTGGTTATGCTTCAGATCATATGGTGAAAGGTGGATTATTCGATAGAACCCCCATGCATTAACCCTGTTGAACCGTGTGTATCATAGATCATTGAGTGATGGGTATATGGCTGCGCATGCAACCGGGGCTGGGGCTAGACTCCAGCCCTTACCTCCTCCGCCCGGACCCTTATATAACTTTAAATACATTAACGCGCCATGGTTTAATAAGCACCACCATAGGCAGGTTGGTAACCTATCCCGCCCAAAGCGCTTCCCCCACCCTAGAGGTCACGCGGTCGATTATGAGGAAGTCTAATAACGTTTACCACAATCAACAAATGATGGAGTGTCACGTGGCAACCCATGTTTGGGCTACGTGGAACCGTTTAACTTGCTGACGATGGTGACACTTGTCAAATGTTAAATGGTCCATGTTTTCCACACCTTCCCAGTCAGCATACCCATCCTCTGCCACATCAATGTATGGTCAGCTGCCACATGTCATGATCCCATGTCATCATGATGACGTCATGTTGATGTCAACATTGACTTTTTTCTTATTGACTGTTGACTTTTTGCCTATTTGGGAAATTGATTAGAGTGCGATAAATTTCACATACGGTATCCATTTGAAGAAGTAAATATATGGAAAAAATCAGCATGATGATCCAGATGCAATGGAATTGGTTTCGTCCGATTCCAAGAACTTTCATTTTTGAGCATTTTCTGGACCTGAGGATCCTCGTGGATCAGTCCTCCCCACTTGGAGGCTTTTGGACCACCAAAAGTTTGGTATCAGTTGGTAAATAAGTGAGGATACTGTGCCCTCACTTTTTCAGTCTCCATCCACTTGGCCTGACTTGGATTTGTGCCCTTCAATCCCACTCGAAGATACTCCACATTGCCCTAGCGAGAAGTATAGACTCTTTTGTCCAAAATGGTGTCTTCCTGCAACTCATTCATATAATCAGGAGAAAAATCTTCTATGGAAGGAATATGAATATTCTCTCCTTGATCCTCGATCATAGGAGGTTCATACAATCTCAAGTTTTCCACATTTACAACTGAATAAATTTGCATATATGGAGGCAATTCTAACCGGAAAGCATTAGTACCAATCTTGTCTAAAATTTTGAAAGGACCATAATGAATTGGTTTTAGCTCTTTACCTTTTCCTTTCATTCTTTCCTTGTTGATGTATAACCAAACTTGATCTCCTTCTTTGAAGTGATGATCAAATCAATGCATGTCATGTCTCGCCTTGTACTTGGCTTGACTTTTCTCCAAATGTTCTTGTACTCCCTGATGAATCAACTAGATCCGTTCAATGAACTTTTTAGCCCTATCCACATCACTATGTCAGTATGATGCAATGTCTCTCCCAAAGACAAAATCCAAAGGATATTTTGGCAAGTATCCCAAACATGTTTCAAATGGAGATTTCTGAGTAGAAGAATACTTGGCTCGATTATATGCATGTTGCACATAACACAAATGTTCATCCCAAAGCTTAGGATGTTTGTTGCAATATGCCCGAAGTAGATGCACTATTGTTCTGTTCACCACCTCTGTTTTCCCATTTGTCTGTGGATGAAATGTTTTGCTCTTCTTTAGTCTGGTGTCCATAAGTTCCCACAAGCTTGACCAAAATTTCCCCATCAACCCGGAGTCTCGATCATATACAATAGAAGTAGGAAACCCAAAATGAACCCATACATTTTCAAAGAACATTTGCGTTGTTTGTTCAACTGTGAATTTCTTTTTACAAGGAATTAGAATGCACATCTTGATGAACCTATCCAAAACTACATGCAAGTAATCATGACCTTTTATAGACATAGGAAATCCCCCC
The DNA here is from genome assembly GCA_010110895.2 of Picea sitchensis. NCBI lineage: Eukaryota > Viridiplantae > Streptophyta > Pinopsida > Pinales > Pinaceae > Picea > Picea sitchensis. Next base: position 65,494 of record SNQJ01S0066973.1, on the reverse strand, counting down.
ACAAAATCCATAGATACACTTTCCCATGGTCTAGAAGGAATAGGAATTGGAGTGTACAATCCTAGCTTTCTATTACTTGGTTTTCTTATTGCACACATAGTACATCCTTTTACATACTTGGATACATTTTCATGCATTCGATGTCTATAACAAAACCTTTGTAATTGAGCAACTGTTTTGTCTACACCAAAATTTCCTGCTATAAGAGAAGTATGTGACTCCCTGATTACATGGAATCTTTCACTTTCTGGAATACATAATTTGCCCAAATGATACAAAAGTTTGTTTTTAATATGATAATTCAATTCTTCTACTCTTTTACCATGACTTAAAGTTGCATAGACTTCCTTAAAATCTTTGTCGTTAGCGTTTTTTTCAATGTAACTTTCATGAGTAATTGAATTGTGCTTAAGTATTGTAGCAATTGTACTAGGAGGTGTTATAACCCTAAATTGCACCATACATGCATACCTAGCATCAGGCCCTCTCACTTGCTATTTTTTCCAAGCCATCACTGAGCAACTCTGCTTAAAAACCATATTTTTGAAGATGTATGCACCCTGAACCACTACTGCCCAGGTACACATGCTTGTTGCACCACTACAAATCATGTACGTATCCTAGCTACACCAATAGAGCCCGCGTATACCCAAAAATGTTGAAAAAATTAAAAAGTTGCAAGGAATTCATTGAGATTACGGGCTATTGGGTAGTTTCCCAATTGTCCCACCGCCTATATATCATCACCCAACCGAATAACCATCCTTTTGTCATATAAAAGGATGTGTTGGGGTCTCATTCCAAAGCCAAGAATAAGAACTGTAAAACTCTACCTGTTTCACATCCCCTCCTTGCCCCAAGAATTTGCAGCCACCTTGTGAGATTTATACCAGAATCTCCCCTTCTTGCATTTCCCTCCATTATAAGACTATTCCATTCCCTAGAGAGAGTGTGAGAGGAGAAAGATATGTGGAAGCGCAGTTGGAGCTTGGTGAAGAGGAGCCCGGACCAGGTTCGAGGAGCACTCGCCGATCTCATTGTAAGTAAACTTTGTGATATCAATAAAAGGAATACTTTTTCTGTCCCGAAATATGATGTGTTCAATCTTTATGTTTGATTTATGTTTTATGCTAACATCTAACCCACTAATTCATATATGAGATGCATGTTTGTAGTTATTTTTGAATGTAGGTCAGCCTTGGGAGGAGACCTGTAGTCGAGGAGCGATCACACGCAAAAGGATCGACACTGGATGCAGAGTTTAAGGTAGAGTTACCAGAGCTTTTTACTTTGTATTTCTTGTATGAATGTGGGGTATAATCGGGGTAGTCTAAAGAGTAGGAGACCTTTAGATGGTTATATATGCCTACATGTTGAACCGTAGTGTATTCCATAGGGGGGTTTTCCCTCTATAGAAGAACTAGCGACCATACTAGGGAAACCTCTAGGGGTTTAGGGGATATTTTTGGGTTCTTTAATTGGTTTGATTACCTTTTTTGAGTTTATGTAAGTTGTTGAGTCTTTAAGGGATTCTGGTCTTCCATACTAGTACTCCCTTCCCTATCAGTCTACCTGTTAGTTTTCTTTTTTTGAGAAGTTATAGAGGTGTACGCAGCCTGTAGTCGGTCTGCACGTGTACATACATGCCCTACCTTTAGACATCTTGCGTACATACGCAGGCTGGTTAAGTGTCAGTAGCGTGCATGTGTAAAGAAATTTTTTCTAGAAGAAGAGGCAGTCAACCTCTTCCCTGATTGAAGTCATACTTCTTAGGGGTTTCTTGATTTAGTACTAGTCTCTGTTGTCACAGTCTTTAGCCTGGGTTTGACATCATTTTTCTTATCTTTTAACGATTTCTTGTGTTTTCTTTGAAAGGGTTTTAGAAGAGTTTGTGAGTCTTTTCTAATCAACATGTTTAGTAGCATCAATGACTCCCTGTGATCCGCAGTAGGCTAGAATTCAGTTTTTGGTCTTGTCTTGTCTTCACTTTTTCCCCTTTTGCTTGCTTTAAAGAAAAATAAAAAGAATTTATTTCAAGTTTCTTGTTTGAAGCATAAAAAACTAGAAAAATATTTCATTCCTTAGTTTGGTAAGTAGTTAGGTTAGTTGCTTTACTTCTCAAGAAAAAAGAGTGTTTTCTTAAGTTCTTTACTGATTTCTTAGAACACTAAGTAGCTCATAGTTGAGTGAAATCGTTTTTTAGGTTTTCCTTTAAAATATCTTAGAAAAAAAAAAGTAGTTATGAAAAGTTGGTTAAAGAGTTTAAATTTGCAAATCTTTGTTTGTAAAAAAGAAGTAGTTTTTCTTTCAGTTTCATTTAATGTTCTTCTCTTTCGTATCTTAAAACACACCACTAGTTTCATTTCCATTTCCTTGACTTAAGACAAGCCACTTAAAATTAATGCTAAATTAAAATTTACTAGACTTTATGTTTGTAGGGTCCATCAACTAGTCTAGGCTAGAGCCTTGATTTAGGTTGGAGAGGAAACTCTTCAAGGCTTATAAAACAAACATAGGAGTCTATGCTAGGGAGTGTAAAAATTCCAGTAAACATGAAAGTTATCTGGGACCCCCCTCTAACACATGGGATAAATACGAGGTCATGTGCGGAAAGGTAGCAGAGATAACCCCTCTAAAGCCAGACCAAGCGTAGTGGGGAACGCATATAGAGGACTTATTGTGGGATTATGTCGGTCACATTTTCCACAGATATTCTTGGATCTTGAATCCATTTGAGGTCCTCAGTTGTCTTCCAGACCACTTTATTTTGATACGCTCAATAGGTTTCGGGCTTGATACCCTAATCATTGCAGTCCACCCGGCTGTCGACTGTACCCTCCTGGTGACTGTTTGCTCGATGGAAACCTCGTTGCCTTTATTCTAGTGACTTACATAGGTGACTGCAGGGGTATACCACGATACCTAGGGCATATGGCGTGCCACACTTTTTAGAGTATACCCGGAGGGTGCTTCCATATTCGATTTTCACTTGCACCGGTAAGTTTCTCTAGTGTTGGCTGGCGTAAATGTTCTTCCAACTAGTTAGTGATTTGATTGTTTTATCTCATATGAACGTTTTCTAGTGTGTGATGGTTTTCAAACGTTAGTAAAATCCTTACAGTGTCATTGATATTTTCACAAAGTGGAAGATGAGGAGCTCCGCCGGTCGCGAAGGCTTCAGGGCTTGTCATTGGTTTCATTGGAGCCACCACCGCCAATGTTATAACGAATACTTGACCAGCAAGGGTCATTTGAGGCGACCGAGCCACAGGAAACTGTACTCGAGCCATCCCCAAGAGGATAACACTCGAACCTATAGGAACCGATTATTTTTTACCTTGGAGTGGAATCTCTCAGGCCGTATAACCCTCCAATCACTAACTTGTCCGTGCCAATTTTGATACAAGTTGTCCTTCCAAGGGTAAATCATCACGAGCGTCAGATAGTTTTGCAAGAAGAGATGGAAGAAAATGTTGCTACTTTGTCTGGGAGTCATAATACTCCCTCAACGATTTCCACCACAGGCGACGTTCCGCCTCCTAACCCACCTTCGTCGATTCATACCACTATGGTCTCGACTGCCTCTACTTCGGGTAGTGATCTAATTTTAGCTATGGCAGTGATCACTGCTCCATTCACCCAGAGTGAGATGTGCCCTCTGTTTTCATATGGGATGCCCGACTTTGATACGAACTATGTCCTCTCCTAATCCACCCTACAGACCATGGGTCTGTGGGCAGGGAGATCAAAATATCCTCTGCAAGGGTCCATGGGGGCCACATCATCCCCCTATAACACTTTCCCTTACGGAGGGGGTCATATAACTCCATCGTCCCCCTCGCTAGGCAAGGCTCCCCAACAACTTGTCTGGCTGAACATGAACTACAACTTGTTCAGAGCAGGTAGTCAAGGAATTTATTCGAACACCACACTGATGGGTTCTTTTTCATTCTCTTTGTTCAACGCGTTTGGTAACAACACATTCTTGTCAACTATCGTCTCAACTGGGGGGAACCCTAGTTTTGGACAACAAAATCGTGTGTAGGTTACTATTCCTGCATAGGGGGAAAACACCTCAAAAGGACCTTGGAATCTGTTGCAGGGATCAATCCCCCTCGTTAGGTATGCTGACCGGGGGTAACCCCTTCCATGGCCAATGGAACCCTGGGCAAGGCTCAATACTTATGCCCATCAGATCAGTAGGGGGAAACCCTTTCCAGAATCTTTGGAACACAACGCAGGGAGAATTCCCTGCCCAGCCCTCAACATCCAATTACGGGAGTCATTCGATGACGTATCAACAAGCACAATATATGTGCCCCAACCACGACCATTGTATTTACCAAAACCCTGGTCAACAACCTAACTTTTCCTGGCAACCTGGTGCCAGCCAAAATCCAGGCTCCTTTTTCCCTATACATAGTCAGCAACCCAAGCTACCATTTCTGGCAACGTTACATTTGCCAGACTTGTCAAGATTTTTAAACGACCCAATCCATCACGATCCGTGTTGGCCTCCAATGTCGGCCAAGTTTCCCTCGGACATTCCAAAGTTCGAAGGTAAGCCTAACGAAGATCCGAGCGATCATGTGACCACTTTTCACCTATGGTGCTTGTTGAAATCATTGAGATATGACTCCATACAGTTGCGTCTGTTTCAACGCACTCTTATCAGGAGTGCCGTGAAATGGTACATCGAGCTCAACCGATCAAGATACTCTACTTTTGGAAAATTGGCGATGGGTTTTCTTAATCATTTCCAATTACCTATGAGATACAATGCCGACACCGATTTGCTGGCCAAATTTGAGAAAACAAAGGCTAAAAATATCTCGGATCACGTCTGAGAATGGCGATGTAGGAAGAGATTGATAAAAGTACCAGTCCCATCGGCTTTTCTGTTGGAGTGTTTACTTAAGTCTTTGGTACCTTAGTTATCCAAAGACGTTGCAACATCGAGAGTGTTTTTCTAGGAAGAAGCGATAATGAGAGCTCAACAGCTAGAATTGATATACTCTCAATCTGGTTTACTTTACAAAGTTTTTCCAGATGCGCCATGGTCCATTCTTGACAAGACTAAACAGAAGTCTGGACCACATGTTGATGGTATAGTTGGTTCAGCACAAGCAAATCCTGCTGATCAATTCTCAAATCAATTGCAACCATTGTTGATACAGTAGACAATGGCCAACCAAACCACTAGTTTGACTGCTCCCCCTACTCAAACGTTGGATGTACACAGTGTGCAATCGATGAACCCAAAGGCCAACCCACAGCCTGGCGGAAAGAAGAAACAATGAAATAAGGGTAAGGGGAATAAGACACCCACTAATAACGTTGGCGGGGGCAACACAGAGAAAATAAATTCGAAGTATCCATGCAACCTTTGCGTGGAAGACCACCCGACTCACCCGTGCCCTCGGCTTATGGAGGGCCAAAATTTACTGGTGTAACAACAACCTGTTGTGTTAAAGAACCCATTTCCTCATGGGAAACATTTAACTCAAGCCTCTTCAAGCAAGGATGGGGGAAGTCAGGGACCCCCTTTGTCTTCTAGTAATCCTTCATCCGTGAACATTTATATGATGAAAGGTGATGCCTACATAGAAACTAGGGAACAAAATTACAGAATGCTTGAAACTTCTCAGAAGGGTAAAGAAGCCATAAACCCATTCGATCCTCTCCATATCGAGAAAACGATGGGCGAAACAATGACACACATCCCGGAAGGGGCGTTCAAGAAAGCCTCGCATAATCCAAATGTGAGGGCCACCCAGAACTACTCTGTGGTGGAAGATTTGTCACAAACCCCTTGTGCAATGTCCTCTTTGGAGGTCCTCTAGAGCTTCCCTTTGCAGAGAAAGGCCTTGTTATCCACCTTAGGATCTGTTGAGACTTGTAATCTGGGAGTGATCATGCTTGATACGACTAAATTAAAACCTTGTCTCCCCTACCACATGGCGTTTCAGATAGTAGTGGCTTACACCACGAAAAATTTTACATGGAATATTTTACGCACAGTGGTTGATGAGGGTACCTCGACATGCGTGATGTCGTTGGCGTGTTGGAAGGACATTGGAAAACTCGTTTTGTCTCCATCACCTAATCTTCTTACCTCTTTCGACGATCATTCGTTCTAACCACATGGAATCATCCCTTCTTTCCCCATGCAGTTAGGAGGGAAGACCATGTGCGTTGAAGTTGAAGTGGTCGATGCACCTCTCGACTACAATATCTTGTTAGGAAGGAGTTGGACCTATGCTATGCATGCAGTGGTCACTATAGTCTTTTGTGTCTTGTTGTTTCCACACGAGGCTCAGATAGTATCCATTGATCAATTGTCTTTATCCCATCTTGACCCTTCATCGGGGGCATCCACGGTCCCGATGATTGATAACACTCAACCTGGATTCGTCAACGTAGGGGTTTGTTTGTGCCCACCTTTGATGGGTACTTTCTATTAGCTGCCTCCTTCCGGCGATGTCAAGTTCATATCGGTTGTCCCCGACCAGCCTAAGGATGAAATTTTTCAAGTGTCGTCATTCTGCACGACTTACTTTAACGATCTGTGGAATCTTCCTTCCCGATCGATCACGATGGAAGGGACATGGCATCATGGCATGGCCATGTCCTTGTCTGTGGAAGAAGTTGCATACTCTATAGTCTAGCAAACTTCCACCGACCCCGATCTGACTGCTACACAAGAGTTAGATCTGGTTCTCGAGCCTATTTGGGATCAAGATTCCCTCGCCACTACCGATTCTTTAGAATTGGTCTTTCCCTTTGATGAGGTGATTATAGAGGCACTGACTAGTCTAGACAGACCCTGGGATTATCTCCATCACAGATCTTATTTTCTCTCGGAGTTAAGAAGAATTGAGGTAGGTTAATTTGTGTTGACTATGACTAGAGATAGGTCTTGTCGTATTAATCCTTTGTCTATGCATGTAGTTTACACCGAAGGTAATATGGAAACCATCGATGAAACCATACCTATTGACATATCCAGAACCCCTGGCATCATGGAGAATGTCTTCGTCGGAGTGAACTGTTGCCCCGAGGAGATTCAAATCTACACAGATTTATTCAAGGAATTCCACGATGTTTTTTCCTGGTCTTACGAGGAAATGCCATGCATTGATCCATGAATCATTGAACATGAAATAAAAACGTATTCTGATGCTAAGCCAGTCTGACAGAAGCTTCATCTGGTAAATCCTAAGAAGGCAGCAACTATTAAGGCTGAAGTAGAGAAACTGCTCAAAGTTGGTTTCATCTACCATGTTCAATTGACTCAATGGGTGTCAAATCCCATTCCATTCAACAAAAAGAAGGGAACAATTCGCGTATGTATGGACTTCCGTGATTTGAACAAGGCCTGTCCAAATGATAATTTCCCCACCCTATTCATTGACTAGATTGTTGACGAATGCGTAGGCTGTGAGGTATTTTCTTTCATGGATAGTTTTTCGAGATACAATCAGATATAGATTAAGCCCAAAGAATATCGTACAACCACTTTTATCTGTCCATGGGGTACATTTTCTTATCGGAAGATGCCTTTTGGCCTGAAGAATGCTGGAGCCACTTTTCAGTGGGCCATGTCTTTTTCTTTCCACGATCTTAGACACATAGTCGAGGCCTATCTCGATGATTTAGCATCATGATCTTGTAAGAGAGTTGATCATCCCACACACCTCTGACTTATCTTTGAGTGATGTCACTACTATCGGATTCGCTTGAATCCAAACAAATGCATCTTTTGCGTGACGTCGGGTCATCTTCTAGGTTTCATAGTTTCGACAATAGGGATCATGGTCGATCCTCTAAAGGTTGAGGTGATATTTCAATTGCCTCCCCTGTGCACAGTTGTTGTGAGTCAGAAATCCCTCTATAGACTAGCACTTAGGGTTAGATTATGCATGCAGAAAAGACCTAAAGATTTCTACTTTCTACCATCGTTCCAGACCTAATCCCCATTATTCTTAAGAAAATACATAGTTAAGAAGATCAAGTGAGCATACCTTATTATGGGCGTTTGATGTAGATCCTTTCTCACGCTTGATCTCTTTTTGATTACAGCTCTCCTCCCAAGGTTGACCTGCATTCATACAAAACAAACAACAAACTCCACATGCATTTGATATATAGATTAATGGATTAGAGATTCAATAAACAAGTATGCAATAAACCATGAAAACCTCATATGGCGGGACGAGAAAAGTATTTCTTTATTATTAAATTCAACAAATCAACTTACAATGATGAAGCCGACCACTTCTCCATGAACTTGGTCCTGGGCTCATCTTCAACTGTCCTCCAACTTCTTTTCTCTATCTTTCTCTTTTCACAAGGAAGGATAAAGGGTTGGGACAAAGGGAATGCACAATTGGGTATAGTTTCTTTACTATGATTCTCCTTCTCCAAATGGGACCCCTAACCCTTCTTTTATAGGCTAGAAGAAGCTAGGTATTTGGATGAACCCTCGACCATGCATGGCTAGAAGGTTTAGTTAACTCACCCAAAGTTGTGTGTTCCGTCGACAACTTTCTTTTTTTCATGATTTTGTAGGTACACGCAGGCTATTTTGGGTCAGCAAGCATGTACACACGTGCAGTAATAGAGAAGGGTGCATGGGCATTTATAAAAAGTGTTTTTAAGAAGAGTTTTTCAGCAGTGCTTTGGCAAAGAAGGAATTTGAGATGGCTTGATGCCAGGTAAGCATGTCTGGTGAAAATTAGGGTTATAACATATGCCCCCTAATGTGTGAGGTTAGAAGAGCATTTGATGGCTAAAATACATTACCAATCTTTACTGATGTGCCAAACAAGTGAGCCCAGGGACCAGAAATCGGGAGGCATCGTCTGTAAAAATAACAATTGTCTCAGTGAGGTGGGCATACCCATGCTCGGGATAAAATAAACTCATGGCTACCAATCAAATACACTGTAGATCCATGTCATATAACTATATAAAGTGTAGCCGTGAACAATACACAATGGAGCTACATCTCGAAATCAAAAAGATATTCATGTAGAGTATCCATCTTCTTCTGATGGTTGGAGATGAGGTCTTCAGAGCTTGAGCAACAACTTCAAAATCTTCAAAACTCGGGTAGGAGTGTAATATGAGTGTACGACTTCACTACCCAGAGGTCTTCAACGGCTCGTCGGTCATGGACTAGAGAATCTTGATGATCAGACTGAAGGCTTCATTGATTTCGAACAAAGACATGATTGGATGTTCAGGATGGCCGGGTATGAGGGCAAGAGACAAACTGTACAGGGGTCGACTCAGGCTTGGTAAAAAATTCCCTTGGACAACAACACGAAAAATGATGAGACTCGAGCAACATGGAATTAATCATAAGTTTACGAGGCATGAGGCAACACAAACTCTCCATATGTTTGGAAGAATAACCAAATGGAGGAGGAAACAACTCTATGTAGAAAGAATAGCTTCCTAAAGTCATATTAAATCCCAGAGTTTGACAAACAAACAGACAGATGTGCTTTATCCAAGGGTGACTTATTTTGCTGCCAATAAAGAAAATACTTTTCCCTTCCTCTTTTTGGGGTATGTTTGATTTTTTTTTCTTTTTCAATGATTTTGGAAAAAAGAATAAAAGAATGTTACATTACAATGGAGGAATGAGTGTTACAAACATACAAGTTCAAGGCACAAGGACGAGACTAATGTTCAGAGCAATGACACTTGGGAAAAATCCTCCGAGGGCCAAAGGTGTTAAGACACAGAGACAAAGTGCTACAAGGTTTGCGTATAAGGTATGCTTTAAATGGGTCAGTTGAGAGAAACATGGAGCCGACAATGAGACCAAAGATGCAGGTATGCAAACACAGTTAACAAAACACACAATGATAATGTCTTTTAGTGTAAGTTTAACGATCCCAGAGAAGGTAAGCTCTGTGGTTTTTCATATTTAGAGAGTCTGAAAAAACGTCAAAGGAGACTCCATTGGGGTACATTTTTCGAAGGTAGTCTAGTTGGTTTGAAAAAGGGTAAACCAGCACTGACAAGACATCTATTCAAAACCATTTTAACGAGTGTGATAAATACAAGATCACCTAGCCATTTTTTCATTTTTAAGGATTTTGAAAATAACTTAACTATGGACTCCGTCAGGAATGTTCTTCTGGACCATTTTAACGAGTGTGAAAGAATAAGGTGACTCGACGATCTTTTCAATTTTAGGAAGTCTGAAAAGAGCTTAACTATGGACTCCTTGGGGGTTCCTTTTTCGTAAATTTAGTCCCTCCGGCCCGAAAAAGGGTTAAAATGATACCCGGGAGTACTCTTCTAGAGAACTGAAGTTCCATAGAGTATACCTTTGTTCATACAGTTGACCGTCCGAACCGAAAAAGGGGTAAACTACTGGTGAACAGACATGACTTCAAATTTCATTTTAATGAGAGTGAAAGGCCACAAGATCGCTCGACAATCTTTTCATGTTTAGAGGTTCTGAAAAGGGCTTAAAAGAAGACCCGTTATATCTTTTGGGAGTCCTAAGGGTGAGGTCAAGAGTGAAAAGGAATCATGCAAATGAGGCTCAAACTCGTAATTAGGAAAAACAACAAGGACTCTCGAGCCTACAGTTATAAGAGACAGCATGGACACCATAATGCAACCAGGATCTACCTAGGGCATCCATGTTCCGGTAAGCTCTACCACCAAATCGTGACACTTCTAAAGCAACGATGATGGTTCTGTGTCGCAACCTGATGGGATCGATCCTATGGAAAAGGGATAAAGACAACGAGATACAAAAGTCAGGGTAGAAACCTAACCTATATTCTCAAGTTGATCATCTGAGATTTTTCCATGGACCGTCAAAAGTTACCCAAAACTCCAAAAAATTATGCCTATACCCTTTCAAACCCCTCCAATGCAACTCTTGAATCACTCTAAATGGTTTTTGTTTTAAAGAAAATGATAAGGAGGGTCACAAAAGTGACAAAAAGAGTCCCAAAAGTCTATAAATAGAAGCTGATAGCTCATTATCACCATTGCTGATTTGGAAATTGACTTTGAAGCCAAGAAAAACCCTTTGATAAAAGTAGTGATTCTGGGAGCTACAGTGGACGAAACGACCATCTGTCTGGACCAAGTAAGTACAAACTCTCTTATCTTGCAATTTAAATCTTTACTTTTTATTTTGGGTTCCATGTTTTGGGGGGGCGTCGACCTTCAAAAGGTCGGCCCTAGGTCCACGCGAGTTGTCTTGGGACAGGCCACATGTACATTCGAGCAGAGTAAACCCTGCATGCGTGTACACACGACTGTCAGCATTACGGCCTGCATGGACCCCCTTATTGAATGAAAAATGTTTAAAAAACAAGGGTTAACCTTCCTGAACCTTGGTGTTTTGCAGGATGTATGTTCAGTGGAGAGAAAGAGAGCATGAGAAGGTAAGTGAGTTGGTCAGGGAAGACCCCAATGATGTGGCTGCCTTAATCCAATGTGGGTTGCTCAAGTTCTTCTTATGTTATTTTATACGGGCACAACCTAGGCTACTGAATGCCTTGGTTGATTATTGGCATATGGATGCAGAGGCATTTATGTTAGAGGGGCAGTCACTGGTGCCCACAACAGAGGATATATATTTTTTGACTGGCCTCTCCAGGAGAGGGGAACCGGTCAACTTCCAGACATTTCCTTCGGGGCCGCATAACATAGCGAAATTGATAGGACTTACTGTGAGGCTGGTACAGACCGCTCGAGCTCATAGGTGCCCATAAGCAAGATTACTGAATTATCGCTACAGGTGATTTTGTTTCTTATTGGGCGGATTATTGGTTATGTGGCTCTACATCAGGCGTCCCGTGCACAGATGAACTGTGCAGTCTAGTGCTTACAAGAAGAAATATTTGACTAGAGCACAACATTGTTATATTGTATGAAGAGGCAGTTGACAGATTGCTGGTCACGGACACAGAGGAACTTTGGTTTTGGGACCATTCTATGCTCTTTCTTATTTGAAAGAGTTCTGAGCTTCAGCCCTCGAATAGTGGTACAAGGACATCAGGCCTCTCTTCCTGCAGTTTGTAGATGGGCAGTGTTATTTCCATGATAGGGTGGTGGAAGGACCAATGAGTCCTTCGATGATGATTTCTTCGCTTGGCTGTCGCGATAGATCCCAGTCATAGAGGACTACCCCGATGCTGGGATTGATTTCTCGAGAGATCCTGAGATACCAATACCTCCTGGTGAGGAGCGAGGAGAGATGGGTAAGTTGACATCATTGTTTTGTTTTTTTTTGTTTTTGTTTTTTTTTGTGAAACATATGTAATTTTTATGTTGCTTTTGTTATATATCATTTTTTTATACCAGAGTATTTGATGAATATGTTTTTTTCATGTGCAGATGTGGGACCAGTGAAACCAACGGACTATGCGAGGAACATCCATCATCCTCGACTAGAGGCCATAGGGGGACCAAAAACAGTAGGAGATATTCCAACTGGGGAGGCTGAGAGGGTGTTGAGATGAGTCAAGTAGAAATTTATTGCGCTCACTTGCAAGGTCCCTATGGCAGAGACTGAGGACCTTCCACCATCTATGCAGCCTCATGTAGTGGGGCCACCACAGACGTGGGTCCGATTGTTTCAGCATTTGGAAAACACTGTTGATTAGTACGACAGGGCCCACATGCCCTGACCTTAGTTAGACTTTTCATGTGCTGAGAGCACTACTTGTATATACTTTTTTGAGGGCATAATCCCTGTGACTCGTTATTAGTCATATTTTTGAGGTGCTTGCATCCACCTATGTACTCTGGTGACTATGATGTTATATATGGATTTTTATGTCTTTTTGTGTCTTATGGATCATTTTTGCAAAAAATGTATTTACATGTTTATGTGTATGTCCTTTCATATGTGTGCAATATGCCAATCTGAAATTTGATTAGCTAGAGTATCTGTAATTTGGTTTAAACTCCTAGGAACATGAAAATATGTAATATAATCAAAGCTTCGTTCTAAGAGACGTACCCTAAGGAATCGTTGGTGTAAAGTCGGATCATGAACACAATAGACTCTATTTAACTGAGACACAACCAAATGAGCGTCGAGATAGACCCAAAGATGAGAGATACCAAATGACAAGGCGTCACAAAGAAAATCAATAACTGCACTATACTCAACGACATTATTTGTGGTGTCACCTAAGCATATACCTTTGGAAAATAATAACTGGCCTCGAGGTGAAAAAATTACCCAAGCTATGGAGGCAAGCCTCCGAGTGTGCCAGCTAGCACCATCTGCATACCCAATGAACACCTTGGATTCACTTAACATCTGCCACAGTGACGAAATATACATAAAACATGACACGTCCATAATACTAAAAGAAACTAGAAAGTAATAGTACAAAGACTATACATATGTTACAAAAAGTTACCCAAGGTGACCTACCTATGAGTAATACTTTTTGAGGTAGTGTCCATTTCTAGGCTCTGCCAAAGCACTCCCTTCAAAGTCAACCAGACAATAAGCGCCCTTTTTCATAACCTCTTTTATGATGAAAGGTCCGAACCACATGGGTTTGAATTTTCCTGCCCCCAGGGGGTCCTTATCTTGGTCATAGACCAGGACAAGTTCGCCTTTAGTGAAAATCCGAGGGTGAATGAACCTATCATACTGACACTTGAATTTATTTTTGTGAGCCTCGTTGGCCAGGGCCGCATCACGATGCATCTCATTGAGCTGCTTAAGGTATAATAACCGTTCTTCAAGTGGAGAAGTGTCTAGAAATAATTGTACTGCCAACTTTAGGGACGGGATCTGACATTCGATAGGAAAGACCGCTTCCAGCCCATAAACGAGTTGAAAAGGTGAGAAACCAGTTACAGTCTTAACAGACGTTCGGTAATCCCATAATGCCGAGTATAACATCAAATGCCAATTTGACTTGGCTGAGTTGATCATTCGCTGTAGAATGGTCTTAAGAGATTTATTCACATCTTCTACCTGACCATTTGCTTGGGGGTAGTAGGGTGACGAATGTTCTTTCCGTAACCCAAGATTTGACGTTAACTCAGTCATCATATGGTTTTGAAAGTGACTTCCATGGTCAGTGACAATCTCCCTCGGGACGTCGAACCTTTCTATTATCTGGTTGAATAAAAAGAGAGATGAAATCTCTCCATCATCTTTAAACGTTGGAATAGCTTCGACCCACTTCGTGAAGTAGTCTACGACTACAATGATGTAATGGTGCCCCCATGTTGAAGGAGGGTTGCATGTAGTGTAATCAATCCCCCACTTCGTGAAGGGACCAACTGTGATGACAGGAAACATGGTAGCGGGATGTGCCCTCATCTTCCGAGAGAAGATCTGGCACAGGTGGCACTTCTTGACTGATTTGATACAATCTTTGATTAGTGTTGACCAGAAGTAACCTTCTCATAGAATATTTTGGGTTGTTGCCAACCCAGACAAATGACCACCACAGGATCCATTATGGCAATTGTTAATCATGATAATTGCTTCTTCATGAGTGAGACATCGACGCAGGATGCAGTCTACACCTCTCCGATACAAAGTATCATCGAGTATAAGATAATTCTTAGCCTGATGGCATATGCGTCGACGCTCATCATGAGAAGCAGAGGTGGGGCACTTCAAATTATAGAGATAGATAAGTATATCTCCATACCAAGGATCCGAAGAGGTGATCAAAAACATATCTCCTCTGATAGGCGACTCTTCGGGCACAAAATCACCTGGCTCAACCGGAAGTTCAGAAATAAGTTCTGTGAAGACCGGTGACTTTTTGGATTTCGTTGAAATGAAATCTAAGTCAAACTCCTGGAGGATGATTATCCATCTACTGATCTTTCTGCCTATTACCCGTCGTGTCAACATGTACTGGAATGGATTCATGACAACAATGACGGTGGTCTTGCAAAACATAACATAATGATAGAATCGTTGAACAACATGAACTATTTCCAACACAAGTTTTTAGATATGAGAATAATTTAGGTCCAGTCCTACGAGGCCTCAGATCAGGTAATAAATCACATATTCTTAGAACAGGTCATGCTCCCAAACTAAGACCATGCCGATGGTTGACTTTGTTGCAGCCATGTATAATAATAAATATTTTTTATAGTTAGGTGGCCGAAGCAGAGGGGCAGTCGTGAGGGCATGTTTCAATGCATCAAAAGAGAAATGGGCGGCATCGTCCCAATGTAAAGGAACATCTTTCTTCAGTAAGTGCATAAATCCCTTTGTGATCTTGGCATAGTTGGAGATGAAACGTCTTAAAAATTTTGCCTTGCCCTATAGACTCTGAAGTTGAAGGATTGTGTGTGGGGGAGGCAATTGAATTATTGTCTCAACTTTGAGAGGATCGACCATGATCCCTATTGTTGATACTATGAAACCTAACAAGCATCTTGATGTTATGCAAAATTTGCACTTGTTTGGATTCAAGCGAATTCGGAAGTAGCGACAACGCTCAAAGATGAGTTGGAGGTGTGTGGGATGATCTGTTCTCTTGTGAGATCGAGATGATAAATCATCTAAATAGGCCTCGACTATATGCTTGAGGTCATGGAAAGCAAAATACATGGCTCGCTGAAAGGTCTCTCCAACATTTTTTAGAACAAAAGGCATCTTACGATATGCGAATGTACCCCATGGACAGATGAATGCCATTTTGTGCTGGTCTTCGGGTTTGATTTGTATTTGGTTATATCCCGAAAAACTGTCCATGAAAGAAAAGGCCTCTCAACCCGCACATTCATCAATTATCTCGTCGATGAATGGTGTGGGAAAATTATCTTTGGGATAGGTCCTGTTCAAATCATGGAAGTCTATACATACACGAATTGTGCCTTGTTTTTTATTTACCAGCACGAGGTTTGACACCCATTGGGTCAAATGGATAGGATAGATAAAATCGGCTTTTACCAGTTTATCAACTTCAACCTTAATGGCTGCTACTTTCCTGGGGTTCATTGGATGAAGCTTCTACCAGACAGGCTTGGCATCTAGATAAGTTGTGATTTCATGTTCGACTATTTTTGGATCGATGCCTGGCATTTCCTCGTAAGACCAGGCAAAAACATCACATAATTCTTTAAATAGATCTGTGTAGATTTGAATCTCTCTGGGGGAGCAATTATCTCTGACAAAAACATTCTCCACGACGCTAGGGGTTTTGGAGATATTGATCTGTATGGTTTCAACGATGGTTTCCATATTACCCTCAGCATAGACCTCGTGTGTAGCTAAGGGATTAATAGGACAAGACCTATCTCTAGTCATATTCAAGGTGAATTCTCCAGCCTCGATTCTTATTAACTCTGGGAGAAAGTATGATCTATGATGAAGATCATCCTAGGGTTTGTCTGGAATAGTCATTGCTTCAATTACTTCTTCGTCAGAGGGAAAGACTAAGTCTAACAAATCGGTGTTAGCAAGAGAACCTTGAGCCCAAATAGTCTCTAGAAGCGGATCAAAATCTTGTGCAGGAGTTGGATTTGGGTTGGATGAAGCTTGCTGGACTAAAGAGTACACTACTTCAACTGCAGACAAGGGCATGGAAATTCCCGGGTGCCCTGTCCCCTCCATTGTGGCCGATGGGGAAGGAAGTATTCACGGATCGGTTAAGTAAGTTGTGCAAAATGATGAAACTTGTAAAATCTCAACCTTATGATGGTTGGATATGAACATGACATCGCCTTGAGGGGGTGGGTAATCGAAGGTACCCATAAAATATGGGCACAAACCAACCCCGATGTTGACTATGCCTAGTTGAGGATTATCGAACATCGAGACTGCAGACACCCCCAATGAAGGGTCAGGTCTGGAGAAAGAAAATTGATCAATGGTTACAATCTGGTCTTCATGTGGAAACAACAAGACCCGAAAAACTGTAGCAACCATGGCTTTCATGTCATAAGTCAAAATCCTTCCTAACAAGAGATTGTAGTCGAGGGATGCGTAGACTACTTCTACCTCAACGCACATGGTCTTCCCTCCTAATTGCACGAGAAAAGAGGGAATGACACCATGTGGTCAGAATGAATGACCATCAAAAGCAGTGAGAAGAGTAGGTGACGGAGACAAAATGGGATAGCCAATGGCCTTCCAACATGCCAATGACATAACGCATATCGAGGTGCCCTCATCAACCACCGTGAGAAAAATATTTCGAGTAAATTTTTTCGCGGGGTGAGCCACTACTATCTGAAACGCTACGTGGTAAGGAAGACAAGGTTTTAAGTCGGTTGTATCTAACATGATGGTACCCAGATTACAAGTCTTGGTAGATCCTAAAGTAGTTAACAAAGCTTTCCTCTGAGAAGGGAAGCTTTGGAGGACCTCCAAAATTGACATCGTACAAGGGGTTTGAGACAAATCCTCCACCACAAAATAGTTCTGGGCAGCCCATGCGTTTGGGTTGTGAGAAACTTTCTTGAGCGTGCCTTTTGGGATGCGTGTCAATGTTTCACCCAAAGTCTTCTTAATCTGTAAAGGAAGAGATGGGAATTCGACTTATTTGCCCTTCTCAGAAGTTCTTGGTTTACTATAGTCATGCGCTCTAGTCGATATGAAAGAATCACCCTTCATCATATATACATTCGCGGATGTGGGATTGTTTGAAGATGGAGAGGGTCCTTGACTGCCCCCTTCCGCACTTGGAGAGGCTTGGGTTAGGTTTTGCCCATGCTGAAATGGATTGCTTAACACAACAAGCTATTGTTGTGTCACAAACTTTTGGGCCTCTGCAAGCTGGGGACATAAGTGGGTCGATTGGTCTTCTGCACACAGGTTGCATAGATACCTCGCATTCCATTTCTCATTGGTGCCCCCACCAACATTATCAGTGGGTTTCTTATCCCCCTTACCGTTCTTTCGTTGTTTTTTCTTTCCTTCAGGATGCTAGGTGGCCTTTGGATTTGTCGATTGCATTGTGTGTTCATCCGACGTTTTAGTAGGGGGAGTAGCTAAAACAGTAGTTTGGTTGGCCACTGTGTGTTGTATAGACAATTGTTGCAACTTCTTCGTCAATTTCTCAGCAGGCTTTGTTTGTAATG
Source organism: Picea sitchensis (assembly GCA_010110895.2). Classification (NCBI taxonomy): domain Eukaryota; kingdom Viridiplantae; phylum Streptophyta; class Pinopsida; order Pinales; family Pinaceae; genus Picea; species Picea sitchensis. Next base: position 47,425 of record SNQJ01S0066973.1, on the reverse strand, counting down.
AACCAACAATACCATCGACATGTGGTCCAACTCTCTATCTGGTTTTATCAAGTATTGAGCATGGCGCATCTGGCAAGATCTCGTATAATAAACCGGACTGAGAATAGATGAGATCAATTTGTTGAGCTCTCACGATAGCGTCTTCTTCAAAAAACACTCCTGAAGTTGCGACGTCTTTGGATAACTGTGTCACCAAAGACTTAAGGAACCAATCGAGCAGAAATGCTGGTGGGACTGGTACCTTAATTAAACTCTTCCGAGGTCTCCATTCTCGGATGTGATCAGAGATATGGTCCGCTTTTGTCTATGCAAAATTGTCCAGCAATTATGTGCCAGCGTCGTATCTCACAGGTAATTGGAAATGGTTTAGGAAGGCCATTGCCAATTTGCCGAAGGAAGAGTATCTTGAGCGGTCGAGCTCAATGTACCATTTTGTGGCACTCCCAATGAGAGTACGTCGAAACAATCACAACTGCATGGAGTCGTCTTTCAACGAGTTAGATGAGCACCAAATGTGGAAGGTAGTCACATGATCGCCTAGATATTCGTTCGGCTTGGCCTTGAACTTTGGTATGTCTGTAGGAAACTTCGTCGGCATAGGGGGACAATGTGGATCATGACAGATAGGGTCATTCAACAACTTTTTAAATTCTGGAAAATGCAAAGTTTCCATGAAAGGTAGCTTGGGTTGTTGGTGATAACCTGGGAAAAAGGGACCTGGAGTTTGACTGGCACCAGGTTTCCAAGAAAAGTTTGGCTATTGGCTTGGGTTCTGGTAAAAACCATGGCCATGACCAATGTACGGATTCTATGTGTGAGGAGACATCATCGAATGATTCCCAAAATATGACGTAGATGGATGGATGTGCATTACATTTGGAGGACTTTGGGAAGGGTTTCCCCATGTCAATCCCGTGGGGATAGGCATAATACCTTGTCTGAGGTTCCATCGACTGTGGAAATAATTGCCCCAGATTGACATTCCTGATGAGGAAATGGATCCCTGCCAAGAATTTTAAGGCCCTGATGCGGAAGAAGTTCCTAGGTTTTCCCCCTGTGCAGGAATAGTACCCTTCATAGGAAAGCTTGTCCGAAACTGGGGTTTCCCCCAGTCGGGAAAGCAACTGACGAGAAGGCATTTTTACCAAACGCATCGAACATAGGAAATGGTGTCGAACCTACCGGCATATTATGTGAAGGTGGTTCTTGACTCCCTGCTCCAAATAAACTATGGTGTGTAGGTGGCTAGGAGGGTTGTTGATGCGTGTCACCGAGCGAAGGGGATGAAGGAGGTATATGACCTCCCTCATAAGGGAAAGCATTAAAAGGAGTTGAAGTGCCCCCCATGTGGCCTTGCAGAGGAGAATTGGAGCTCCCTGGCCCCAAACCTAAAGTCTGTGATGTGGAGTAGGAATGTATAGGACTTGTACCTCAGCTAGGCATCCCATATGAGAATGGAGGGCCTGTCGCATTTGGTGGGAAAGGGGTTGTGGCCGCCGCCATAGACGGGATCAGACCACTATGTGAGGTAGAGGCAACCGAGACCATGGTGGCTCAGACCGATGATGGTGGGTTAGGAGGTGGAAACTCTCCTGTGGTGAAAACCGTAGTGGGAATTGAAGAATTCTCTGAGGGAGTGACAACATTTGTTTCCATTGCTGCATGCGACACTGTCTGACACTTGTAAGGGTGAATCAGTATGATTTTGGGTGCCAAAAGATCAATGGTTGGAGTTTCAGGTGGACCGAGAGCTTTCGCTCCAAAGTCTAAAATGGTCGTTTCCTTCGGATGTTGGTCAAGCACAATTTCTTGTGACCCGATCGCTTCAAAAGACCCTTGTTGGTCTAGCTTTCACCTTAGTGGTGGCGAGGGTGGCTCCAGTGTAACCGGTGATAGGCCCTGAAGCCTTCGTGACCAGCGAAGCTCATGATCTTCCACTGTGTGAGAAGATCAAAGACACTCTAGGGCTATCTATTCGTTCAAAAAACAACACACACTCAAAAGTCCCTATAAGATAAAACAAGCAAACACTAAACTAATTGGAAGAACAGTGACAACAACCAACACTAGAGCAACTTATCGGTGCAAGTGAAACTCGAACACGGAGGCACCCTCTGGGTATACTCTATAAAGCATGGCTTGATGTTTGTCCTAGGTACCATGGTATACCCCTGCAGTCACCTGTGTATGTCCCTAAAAAGATAGGCAACTAGGTTGCCAACGCGCGAACAATCACTAGGTGGGTATAGTCAAAATTCGGGTAGACCACAATGAGCAGGGTATCGAGTCCGAAACCTGTCAAGGGTATCAAAAGAAAGTGGTCTGGAAGAAAACTGAGGACCTCAAATGGATTCGAGACCCACGAAGCTTCGTGGCAAATTCAATTGACGGAATCCCAAGACAAGCCCTCTATATGTGTTCTCCACTACGATTGGTCCAACTTTGGAGGGGTTGTCTCCTCTACCTTCTCGCACGTGACCTTGTATTTATCCCTTGTGTTAGAGGGGGGTCCCAGATAACTTTCACGATACTGGACTTTGACACTCCCTAACTCAGACTCTAATGTTTGATTTTAATGGCCTTGAAAAGTTTCCTCTCCAACCTAATTCAAGGCCCTAACCCTAAACTAGTTGGTTGACCCTACAAACATAAAATGTCTAATGAATTTTAGATTTAGCGTTAATTTTTATGGCTTGTATTAAGTCAAAGTTTATGAAAGTGAAACTAGTGATGTTTGAAAGATGAAAGAAAAATAAACAAAATGTTGGAAACAAAAACCTTTACTTCACTTAACTCTTAAACAAATTTTCAAACTTAAATTTTTTTCTAAGATCTTTGAACATAAAACTCAAAGTAGGATTTTACTCGACTACGAGCTACTTATGATCTAAGAAAACTATCAAGAAGTTATGAAAGAAAAAAAATTTCCCTGGTTACTAATGCAAAACAACACTTTTTAACCAACAAAGAAATAAAAGATATATTTTTTTTATTTGAATTCTCTCAAAGCAAAAAGGAAAAATATCAACATGTCAAAACTAAGAAAAAATTCTAGCCTAAGTACAGATCGCAAAGAGTCACTTTAAAAAATCACACACAAGCAAATTAAAATTGGACTCTCACACTTGTCTAAAAACCCTATAACAAATTTTTTTTGAGGAAAACTTCTAAATGAAAAAAGAAAGCTATTGTTGTGATCAAACCTAAGTCACTGACCGCTATGATAGAGACCCAAACCTAAGAGGTATAATTATTGTCAAAATAAAGGATGGTTGCCTTACCTTCAACAAAAATTCTCTCCATAGACACACTGTTGACAGTTCCATAGCAAGTGTGTGCACACGAGTTGGGTAAAGTCAGAGAGCATGTACACACATGTTTGCCTTATACAGGCCGCGTGTATATCTGAAACTATGAAACAAATAAAAAATCCAAGCAAGCCAGCCTCGACAGAGACTACTGGTACTGAGAACCATAATCTCTTAAAGACTCAGACACTTACTTTAAACACAAAAAGAAAACAATTCAATGAAAACTTCATAGAACAAACCAATCCAAGGTGAAACCTAAGTTATAGACTGCAAATAACAAAGACTAGAAAGAGTTCCAGAAAACCCCTGAGAAGGACTAATTCTGATAGGGGAGAGGATGGCTGCCTCTTTAAAAAAAAATTTATGGAATCATACACGCGACTGTCACCTCCTCAGCTAGCGTGTACACGCGGGCTGTGAGAATGCAGGGCGTGGGTATAAGCGTTCAGACCTTATACATGCCGCGTGTACCTCTGTGGGTCTTGGAAAAAAAATTACAGTCAAGCAAAGAAACAAAGATAACTGGTATGGAAAACCAGAATCTTTGTTAGCTCAGACTTTTGCATAAACTTTAAAAACAGGAAAATGAAACCAATTCTTAAAAATACCCAAACAATATCCCCAGGAACCCTAGAGATCTCCCCAGTATGGTCGCCAATTCTGTTGTGAGTGGGAAATCTCTCTACGGACTAGCACTTAGGGTTAAATTATGCATGCAGAAAAGACCTAAATATTTCTACTTTCTACCGTTGTCCGAGACCTAATCCCCATTATTCTTAAGAAAATACATAGTTAAGAAGATCAAGTGAGAATACCTTATTATGGGCATCTGATGTAGATCCTTCCTCACGCTTGATCGCTTTTTGATTGTAGCTCTCCTCCCAAGGCTGACCTGCATTCATACAAAACAAACAACAAACTCCACATGCATTTGATATATAGATTAATGGGTTAGAGATTCAATAAACAAGTATGCAATAAACCTTGAAAACCTCATATGGTGGGATGAGAAAAGTATTTTTTTATTATTAACTTCAACAAATCAACTTACAATGATGAAGCTAACCACTGCTCCATGAACCTGGTCTTGGGATCCTCTTCAAATGTTCTCCAACTTCTTTGCTCTATCTTTCTCTTTGCACAAGGAAGGCTAAAGGGTTGGGACAAAGGGAATGCACAATTGGGTATAGTTTCTTTACTATGATTCTCCTTCTCCAAATGGGACCCCTAACCCTTCTTTTATAGGCTAGAAGAAGCTAGGTATTTGGATGAACCCTCGACCATGCATGTCTAGAAGTTTTAGTTAGCTCACCCAAAGCTGTGTGTTACATCGACAACTTTCCTTTTTTCATGCTTTTGTAGGTACACGTGGGTTGTTTTGGGTCAGCGAGCATGTACACGCATGCAGTAATAGAGCAGGGCACGTGGGCCTTTATAAAAAGTGTTTTTAAGAAAATTTGTTCAGTAGTGCTTTGGCAAAGAAGGAATATGAGATGGCCTGATGCCAGATAAGAATTTCTGGTGCAAATTATGGTTATAACAACAGTCCCTCAGCTTCATAGTTTACAGGGAAAAGCCAACTTTCTTCGGCATTTTATTGAAAACTATGCTGAGATCACTAAAGGGTTCATGTGTGTATTGAAAAAGGACATTCCTTTCTATTGGGATTAAGCCGCTCAATTATCTTTCGAAGCGTTGAAACGCACCCTCATGTCTACCCCTATGCTTCAGCCACCTAATTATAATAAATATTTCTTATTGGAATTGGCCGTGGAAGATTTGACCATCAGTATGGTCTTGGTTCAAGAGGACAATCTGCTTGAAGAGCATGTGATTTATTACCTGAGCCGAGGCCCGATTGGACCAGAATTGAACTACTCCCACGTTGAGAAGCTTGCGTTGGAAGCGGTTCATGCTATCCAATAGTTCTGTCATTATATTCTGCTTCGTAAGACCACCGTCATTGCCATTGTGAATCTGTTTCAATACGTTTTGACAGGATGTGTAATCGGTAAAAATATCTGTAGATGGATTGTTATCCTCCAATAATTTTACTTGGATTTTGTTTCCGTGAAATCTAAAAAGTCATTGGTCTTTGTGGAACTTATCTCGGAACTTCCGGTCGAGTCAGGTGATGTTACACCCGAAGAATCACCGATTGAAGGAGATATTTTTCTTATTTCATCTTCGGAACCCTAGTATGGAGATATACTAGTATATCTCCAGACTTTGAAGTTCCCCGCCTTTGCTTCTCACAATGAGTGTCGACGTATACGCCATCAGGAAAAAAACTATCTCATTCTCGATGACACTTTGTATCGTCGAGGTGTATATTTCATCCTTCACCGGTGCCTCACTCATGAAGAAGCGGAACTCGTTCTTAATGACTGCCACACTAGAGCATGTGGTGGCCATTTGTATGGGTTGGAAACAACCCAAAATACTCTACAAACCGGTTACTTTTGGCTGACGTTAATCAAGGATAGTGTTGAATCGGTCAAGAAGTGCCACTCGTGCCAGATCTTCTCTCGAAAGATGAGGGCACATATTGCTTGCATGTTTCCTATCATTACTATTGGTCCCTTCACCAAGTGGGGGATTGATTATACTACGTGCCATCCCCCTTCATCCAGGGGGCATCATTATATCATCGTAGTGGTAAAATACTTCACAAAGTGGGTCAAGGCTATTTCAACATTCAAAGATGATGGTGAAACAACAACTCTCTTTATTTTTAACGAGATCGTAGCAAGGTTCGACATCCCGAGGGAGATTTTCACTGACCATGGAAATCACTTTCAAAACAAAATGATATCTAAGTTAACATAAAATCTTGGGTTGAGGAAAGATCATTCATCACCCTACTACCCACAAGTGAATGGTCAGGTGGAAGTATTGAATAAGTCCCTCAAGACTATTCTTGAGTGAATGATCAATTCTGCCAAGTCAAATTGGCATTTCATGTTGTACTTGACATTATGGGCCTACCAAACATCTGTAAAGACTACAGCTAGTTTTTCACCTTTTCAACTCATTTACAGGCTGGAAACAGTCTTTCCAATAGAGTGCCAGATCCCATCTCTAAAGTTGGCAGTACAGTTATTACCAAACACTTCACCTCTTGAGGAATTCTTATTATATCTCGAGCAGCTCGATGAGCAACGCTGTGACGCAACCTTGGCTAACAAGTCTCACAAGAAAAAAGTCAAGTGTCAATATGATCGGTCCGTTCGTCCTCATATTTTCTCTGAAGGCAACCTTGTCCTAGTCTACAACCAATATAAGGATCCCCTGGGGGTAGGAAAGTTCAAACCCATGTGGTTTGGACCTTTCATTGTGAAAGTTGTCTTAAAGAAGGGCGCTTATTGTCTCATTGATTGTGAAGGAAATGCTTTGGCAGAGCCTAGAAATGGGCTCTACCTCGAGAAGTATTACTCATAGGTTGGTCGCCTTGGGTGACTTCTTGTACATATGTATAGTTCTTATACAATTAGTTTTTGTCTTTTTGTTTTATGGATGTGTCATTATTTATGTCATCTTTTTTGCTGTGGCAGATGTCAAGTGAATCAGAGGTGTTCATTGGGTTCGCGGACGGTGCTAGCCAACACACTCAGAGGCTTGCTTCCGTATCTTTGCTGATTTTCACACCTCAAGTCCAGTTGATATCTTTTGGAGGTACCTGTTTAGGTGACTCCACAAACAATATCTCCGAATACATCATAGTAATAGAGCTACTTCATGACGCTTTGTCACATGGTATCTCTCACCTTCGGGTCTACTTAGATGCTCAACTGGTTGTGTCCTAGTTAAATGGGGTTTACTGCATTTATGATCCTACTCTACACCGACGATTCCTTAGGGTACGCCTCTTAGAATGATGCTTCAATTACATTACGTATATCCATGTTCCTAGGAGATTGAATCAAATCAAAGATACTCTAGCTAATCATGTATTAGATTGGCATATTTCACACACATAAAAGAATCACACACATACACATGTACATACATTGTAAAAATGTGATCCATAAGACATAAAAAGATGTAAATACACACACACACACACACACACAGATATATATATATATATATATCAAAAAGTCTTAGAGTACATAGGTGGGTGCAAGCACCTAAAAAGTAATATGTCCAGTACACATCATGGGGCTTATGCCCTCAAAAATATACAAAGAGTTCCCTCGACACGTAAGTAGTCCATCCTAGCTAAGCACGGGGCCTATTGGCCCTGCCATAGCGAACCATGGCGTTTTCCAAACACCAAAAGAGCTACAACCAGGTCCGTGGCACCTCAACTACATGAGGCTGGATCGATGGCGGGAGATCCTCGATCTTGGCCATAGGAATTGCACGAGTGAGCATGGTGAGCTTCCACTCCAACCGTCTCAAAACTCTCTCATCCTCTCTGGCTGGAAGTCCCCCTTCTGCTGCTACTGCTGGTCCAGCGGCTACAACTGGTACCGCCTCTGGTCAAGGACGTCACTTGGTCCTCATGAACTCTGTTGGACACACTGGCCCCACATCTATACATAATAGATACATAGTTGTCAAATACTCTGGTACATATAAAAATTATATATATAAAAAGAAACGAAAAATTAAATAACTTTAAAAGTAAAAACATACCTATCTCTCCTCTCTCATCTCCAGGAGGTACGGGCATTTCTGGGTCCTTGGAAAAGTTGATCCCGACATAGGGTTAGTCCTCTATCGCTGAAATATGCCATGCCCACTAGTCAAAAAATGTGTTGTCGAAGGCCTCTATGGTCCTCCCTCCCAATTGTAGTGACAACAATGCCACCCATCTACACACTGCTTGGGCAAAGGCCACATGCTCCCACATTGTCTCTCGTGGATTGAGATTGGGTACTCTCGAAGAAGAAGAACGAGCACAAAATATTCCTGAATCCGAAGTTTTTGTTACTCCACCCGCTACACTCGGTGAGTTGTCTCTTCATGCAGTCTAGCATGGTCGGGCTCCAGTCGAAGATTTGTGCACTTAAGTACTGCACCGCAAAATTCATGTGCACCCAGGAGGCCTGATGTAAGGTCACGGATCCAATGATCTGCCCAATGAGTAAAACTATCACTTTGAGTGATAGGTTGGTGATCTTGTGGATTGGCACCTAAGAACCTACTTTCTCGGTGTTGGCCTCACAATGTATTCCGATCAACTCAGAAATGTTATGAGGCTTGGGGGGAAAAACAAACAAGTTGAATGGGTCACCTCTCTTTGAGAAGTCAGTCAGAAAGTATATGTCTTCAGTCGTTGGAGTCAACGACTGCCCCTCAAGAATGAATGCCTCTACCTCGGGGTGCCAATAATCTACTAAGGAATTCAACAGCTTGGGTTGTGCCCTCATGAATGGACACCGGAAGAACTTCCACAAACCAAATTGTCTCAATGTGGCCATAGATGCAGGGTCCTCATCGAACAAGATATCTATATCCTCATGCTCCCTCTCTCTCCAGTGGACATACATCCTCTTA
>SNQJ01S0066973.1:11075-29394 GCA_010110895.2 Picea sitchensis | reverse complement strand
TAATAACTTATAATTTCTTGCAACTGAAAGATTTTTTCTTCAATGGTAATTTTTTATGATGATTTTTTTTTTAATGGAAAAATTCCCTAACGTGGTGAAAGACCTGGAAAAATTAGAGAAACTCTGATTTTTCTTTTGTATGCGGCTACAAGCCTATATTGCCAATGGCTAGGATAAAAAAAAAGATTTGATACCAATGCAAAGAACCAATCTAGTTCTTATGATTGACATCCATCATAAATGGAATGAATAATTGTAATCCATACTACACAATAAATATATTGAGTAAGAATATATATAATGAGATAAATAAGATAATATGTGATGAATAGATGTACAATGAGAGTGCCAAATATATAGAGAACCTAAAGGAACATATGGTGACCATTCATGAAAGGATGTGTCCCTTATACAATTAATAACTATTTATTATTATTATTATTATTATTATTATTTATGATTATTATCACTTAATATTTATATATTTTGTATGTTACATGATGTGAGCGAGTGTGGATCCTACTACCTACCAATTCTTCCTATGTGCATGTTTGCAGATGATTTTCATCCTTGCGAGAGCCCATTAAGAGACCATGAGCTTATGTTTAAGTTTTTGCATTCAATTTCTAGGTTAGGGAGAATTTGGAAGAACATACAACACCTTTTTAAGGTGGGCCAAATAGGTTTCATGGGTATACATGGGGTACTCGAAAAAACTTGTGGGTATATAAACACTAGTACATTTGGATCATTTTTTTGACGTTGTTCAGAGAGACTCCCATATGGCTTCTGACAAACCCCCTCTCCAATAATTTTTCGAACCACTTCCTTGTAATTGCGATGACACTAAAACTATGTCAGATATCTTACGTAACAAACTACCACATGGAAACTATGGAGATATTTTATGAAAAATATGTTTGTCACATCGAATCATCATTATTCTGACCATCATAACAGTGGTGGTATTGTGACGCATTGTTCTACCATGTGGGAATTTCCAAGAAACCGTGATCATCGTTTTACCAACAATGATGATCATTATTGTGGCATAGGCACATGTAAGTGTCGTCAGAAATCCAACACAGACACCATCCAAATTGTGACTTTATGGTTGATGGCCTACATCAGTGTGGAGACACTTTACAACATGCATTTCGTCGGTGATCTAATGATATGGTGCCACATATTTTTCAGATGCGAGACATCATGGTTGGTGACTTCTATTGGAGTTGTGATGTAGTAGAGGTACGGACAGGCATCGAAGGTTCGACGACCGCATAATAAAGTAAACAAAAAATTGAATTGCATTGGACATGGGGATTAGGTTCAAATTGAGTGTATTTGATCATTTTTCACCTATTCATACTTTAGTTGTGCATTTTTAAACCTAAAACCCTCTATTGTGCGTAAAAGCTAAAAGTTTCCTTGTGTATGCCAAAAATTTTCATAAAGGGAAAAATGCATGAAAATGAAAGAAAACAGGGTATGATGAGAAACACATGCCCCAGGAAGAAAAATCTATGTATGGTCTTTTTATTTACAAGTTACAAGTTACAGGACTGTGGATTTGTTGTGAACCCTAAAGAATGCATACTAGGGTGATTTGTGCCCAGAATTTAGTAAAGGGTTGAAATATACATGAACCTTTGGAATTTGTGCACACACACTAACTAAAATGGAAAAATGAGTACTAACTACTTGCATCCATGAGTTGGATTAGGAGGGAGATTGTATAACCGCATCACACATAGGCTAGTTCTTAGCTGCATTTCCATTGCGAAGACCTATAGAAATAATTAGAGATTACACGATTATATGACTGAATAATAATTAAATAAATAAACAAACATATCAACATGTACGAGACTGTAGTAAGACTAAAATGGAATACCTAAATAAGATAAATACTTGTTTTAATTTTAAACTGTAACTTCTGCATTTATGCAAAAATACACTCCAAGCTTCACAAAAATGTATGTTGAGGTCTTAACGCACCTGCAATTAAAGTGGTTCAAATTTATGAGGGTGTCTTAGATGATTTTACACATGTCTACATGTTGATATTTTCCTTTTAAAACATTAAAGTGGTTGCTGTGTAAAAGAGACAAAGTCTACCTTGTAAATTGAGAGACCAAAATAGTAGAAAGTGACCTAATCGAAATGCATGCCCATGCTTCTATATAGTTACAAATTTAGTGATGTAATATTTGGGGTCAAGTTGATAACATTACAAATATAGTAGTGCATTTTAAAAACACTAAGGACTTATACCTTCAACCAAGATTCAAGACCTTTTGTAAAATGGAGGGTAAAACTGTCTTACTATAAAATGCATGCCTAATACTCATATGACCTCCAAATTAAGCGGTTCAAATTGAGGAGTTTAGATTTTAGCATTTTACACATGTTTATACTTTAGTTGTGCATTTTGAAACCTAAAACCCTCTATTGTGTGTAAAGGCTAAAATTTTCCTTGTAAATGAAAAAACAAATGCATAAAGGGAAAAATGCATGAAATGGATGAAAATAGGGCATGATGAGAAATGCATGCCCTAGGAATAAAAATCCATGTATGGTATTGTTATTTTAAAAGTTACAAGTTACAGGACTTTGGATTTGTTGTGAACCTTAAAGAAATCATACTACGGTGATTTGTGCCCAAAATTTAGTAAAGGGTTGAATTATACATGAACCTTTGGCAATTGTACACACACAAAAACTAAGATGGAAAAATGAGTACAAACTACCTAGGTCCATGAGATGGATGAGGCAGGAGCTTGTACAACCACATCACACAAAGGCTAGTTCTTAGTTTCATTTCCATTGTGAAGACCTACAAAAATCATTAGAGAATACAAGGTTATATGACTGAATAATAATTAATTAAATAAATAAATAGAGATATCAACATGTACGACACTCTAGAAAGACTAAAATGGAATGCTTGAATGAGAAAAATAATTTTTTTGATTTTAAATTGTAATTTCACGCAAATTTAAATGGAATAATAATTAAATTCATAACTAAATAGACATATCAACATGTACGAGACTCTATAAAGACTAAAATGGAATACCCGAATGAGAAAAATACTTGTCTTAACGCATATGCAATTCATGTGGTTCAAGTTTTTGAGGGTGTCTTAGATAATTTAATACCTATATACATATTCAGATTTTCCTCTGCAAACATAAAAGTGGTTGTTGTGTAAAAGAGGCAAAGTCTACCTTGTAAATTGAGAGACCAAATAGTAGAAAGTGACCTAATGGAAATGCACGTCCATGCTTCTATATAGCTCCAAATTTATTGATCTAATATTGGGGGTCAAGTTAATAACATTCAAAAAATACATATTTCATCTGGAGTGCATTTTAAAAAGAATAAGGACTTATACCTTGAACCAAGATTCAATACCTTTTGTAAAATGGAGGGTAAAACCATCTCATTGTAAAATGCATGCCTAATACTCATATGACCTCCAAATTGTCTCGTTCAAATTTTGGATTTTGGATTTTATCATTTTACATATATTCATACTTTAGTTGTGCATTTTGAAACCTAAAACCCTCTAGTGTGAATAAATGCTAAAAGTTTCCTTGTAAATGCAAAAAAATGCATAAAGGGAAAAATGCATGAAAATAGGGCATGATGAGAAATACATTCACTAGGAAGAAAAATCCATGTATGGTCTTGATATTTTACAAGTTACAAGTTACATGACTTTCGATTTGTTGTGAACACTAAAGAATGCATACCAGGGTGATTTGTGCCGAAAATTTAGTAAAGGGTTGAAATATACATGAATCTTTGGAAACTGTGCACACACACTAACTAAAATGGCAAAATGAGTACTAACTACCTACCTACATAAGACGGATAAGGCAAGATCTTGTACATCCAAATCACACATAGGATAGTTCTTAGTATCATTTCCATTTAGAAGACCTGCATAAATCATTAGAAAATACAAGGTTATATGATTGAATAATAATTAAATAAATAAATAGACATATCAACATGTACAACACTCTTGAAAGACTAAATGGAATACCTGAATGGGATTTTATTGGTTTCGAGAATAATTTAGTCTCTGCTCATCAGGTCCAACCACGTGAAGGTGGAATCTCATTTTCACCCCCCCTCCCCCTTGCATCACTCTCAATTCCCCATACCCAATCTATCTATTCGAAAGTGATTGAAAGTGCTATAGTACAATTCGAACATAGACAACAACAAAACAAAATTTAAAGGTAAAAGAAAGAAAGAGTGTGTGCAAATATTTGGTTTTGTAAATACAAAACATATAACATTCATCCATAAGAAGGTAGCAAAAAATATTGTATATGTGATAAACAACCTTTTAAAAAGATGGCGCTTACCCCATTTCAAAGAAAAAAAAATGTCATTCTTTATTCCATAAACATCCTAATATGTCATTCTTTATTCCATAAAAATGACATTTTTTATTGCGTAAATTATTTGTATGCCATTAAAATGATGAACCATGAAGCCAAGAAGGACACAAGATGATGAAATACCCAACAACTGAATATGTTTTTTTTAAAACCAAGTCATTGTTTTCATTTCCCTTATAGAACATAGTATAGGCATGTATAGAACATATTAAAAACATGTATAGAAAAGAGTATAGAACATAGTACATTTGAAAATTTTTCCTAAGAAGGTATGTGTTATCACATGAAGTGGTCATGGGTCACATGTAATTGTTGTTAAGACCCGAGTCCGCACCCCTACTTCGTCTCTCTCTCTCTCTCCTCGCATACCAAGTCCTAGAATTTTTCCCTTATGCCTGGTAAAGTCGATTTCCCTTTTTTAATGACCTGGTTTCCCTTGGTGTCTTGCTTGACTGAGTCTCGGCACAATTTTTTTCTGTTTTTCTTGAAGGATAAACACTTATCATGATTTAGGTTCAGAGTACTGGTCATCTTGTTTGCCTAAGCTCACAACAAGTTGCCCAAGTCCTTTGTTGATACAGATGACAACCATGAGCACAAAGCACATCTTTCCTGGAGTTGTAGATCAGGTGCCACACATCCTCCAAAGTGGACGGTCAAGATTCACTTTGGGGGTTCGGGCTTCGAGATTTTTGGCTTCCCCACTCCCAATTTCCTTCGGAGTACTTTTTTCTCGGAATCCATAGATCTCTGTCACATGTCTATGCCATCAACGACCATGGTTTCAGCTTTGTATATCTTTGGCTCTTCAAATGACTCACGTTCAATGGCTCCTCCGTTCCCTTGCTCCCTGAGTGCGCATATATTTTCTGCATGTCCTTCCAGATCTAACGGTGGTAGTTTACTTCAGGACTTCGGGCTTCGGGAGTTTCAACCTCTCCACTCCCAATTTCCTCAGGAGTAATTTTCTCCCAGAGTTCACAGATCTCTGCCATGTGTCCTCCTTAGATCAACAGTCACGGTTCATTTCCAAGCTTCAACATTCATTTTAGGATGCCATGTCACCCAGGAGAGCATCCTCTGGGAAGTGTTCTTGATCAAGCACMAAAATTAGCACCATCTCCATGYGTGGTTTTAATGGATCCTAGAATTGGTGGGAGGATRAACTTTAGCGGTGAYGCTAAATCTAGCAGGTGYRCTCAGATTGTAGATCGCGACCAGATCAACGACCACGCTTCATTGCGGGGATGMAAAATGCTYGAATGATAAAATTATTGGGTGGTCCTGAAATTGAAACTRTGGTATAGAGAAAGAGATACGTGGCGAAAGGTGGTGAATTGCGGGCTTAAAAGCTATGTGGATCCAAACCACCTTCGAAGGCTCCACAATCACGTGCTTATATAATGTCAAATATGAGAGCARCATGTGGTCTCCCCTTATGGCTAATGGTTGACCATATTTAATACCTTTCTCCATCTATCCTTATTTTAAACAATAATAATAGATTTTAGATAAGTAAATGARAACACTACTGTTGGGTTACGAAAAAGGTATAAATATCTTSMTTTTTCYCACAGTTCATGATATGATTTTGATKGATTCTTTAGATAGTTAGGGATAKATAGGAAATAATATGATTAATATGTCTCTTAGGGTTGTTATTAAATYTTTATTAAATAGATTYTAATTTATGATTGGAATGGTTTGATTTTGTTGCAGAATTGRATAAATAACTGYCAAAGATAACCAAAGAGATTTTGGCTATGTGCAAGCTATTGGAGGTTGAAGACTTTTTAGGCGCAAAGYAGTTTGAAGATAATGCATTTTCTATATTKYAATTTTATAATAGTAAAKMAATCCTRAGGATATTTTGATCCTCGGGATAGCTTTATTTACCCAAACTATTGTAATATATAAGAGGGTAATAGATCCAGAAAAACAGAGGAAAAACACATTCAAGTAATTAGATTCAGAATTGTTTTGTGCAAGCAATTTTTGTAAATGTTTTACTAGCCATGGAATAAATGAAGGTTTTGAGTGTGTTTATCATTTCTGTTCTCCAAGTTTCTCGTAGCGGTACTTCTGAAGACCGAGGGCCCATCCTGAAGGAGCTACTGTCTCGTTTTGTAATTGTATCAGTTCAAAGTTTGATTTCTATTTTGTGATTCATATCTCTTTTACAATAGCCAAGGATAAATGCATAAGTGTGTTAATGATTTTATGATTGTTTGCGTATAGAAGATAGACATTTCCCTCAAGTATTAATGATTGCCATTATGATTTCCATTTCTGAAGTTATTGCTTGACAGTTCCTCACATTTTCATCCACGCTGTTCCTTTTCCTTAGATTTACGATTGTTGTTCCTTTCGGTTAAAGTTACAATAGTTGTTCCTTTCGGAAAATTTACATTAGTTGTCTCTTCCGATTAGATTATAATTTTTGTTTCTTTCCGTAGATAGAGTAATTTGTCGTTTCCTTTCCAGTAATCCGAATTCATAATTGATAGTTAATTTTGCAAGTCCTTAGTCAGATTCAATTACTTCTTTCTAGTCAAGTGAATTCAATAGATTAATTAGTTCCTTTCCATTTCACAACATCTTAGTAATCAGATTTCAATTCCACTTAGTTCTTAGAATATTTAGTGAACGTTTGAGGAACTTGATTGTTGATGAACTCAGATTTGGTTTAGCTACATGATTTTAGGCTACCTACATAGACTTTGCTTATATTCTTGAGATGTAAGACGGATCTCCAGGTTGATAAATTAATGTTAAACTAAGGTTGTTTTTAGGACATATTTAGACACCAACATTTTGGCGCCGTTGACGGGGAGAATGTCAAAGGTAGCATAGGTTGTGTCTCTAGAGGACCAAGTATTGAAGATGGAAGGTAAGAACCTACGCAGGTAATAAGTGAAATTTTTATGCCAACGCTTACTTCCAGTTGACACTTAAGAGGCTTCATAGGTGCTTTCTTTTGTTGAAATTTCTTTTATTGTTGTGTGAAGTGTGTATGACTAGAAAAAAGGATCTTGAAAAATCAAAACCCCCACCAAAAATTACCAAAATCTAGGGTTCGGTGATCCCTGGAAGAAGCACTTTCATAGACGAAATCATAAAAAAGGGTGAATCTCAAGCTTTGGTTGGACCTAGGAAAGGACCCACCCGAATCCCTCAGGCAATAATTTCACCAAATATGGCCCACATTGAGCTTCATAGAAAAAGTGAAGGGACTGGGCATATCTTTCAGAATACAGATATCCCACCACTCAACCCCTTAGGAGAGGGAAGCTCTAATAATCTAGAGGAGGGAATAGGAGAAACTAGTGGGGTTGCCAAGGCATACCCACCACCACCACCACCTGATCCTGAGTCTCCTGCAAAAGAAGAAGGCAGATCCAAAATACCATATAAAGGGAGTGCAGTCAAACTCCTTGGAAGACCAAATAATCAACAATTTCAAATAGAATACCTGGATCAAGAACCTCCTAAAAATTTTTGGCACATTTTCGATCAAATGGCACAAGAAAATCAACAACAACCCCAGACCTACACATTGGAGTATCCAATAGTTGATCCAATTTCCAAAGCCCCCATGAAAGCAATCCCCTTACAAAACCTGCCAACCTTCCATGGACTGATTTCAGAAGACCCGAATGCATTCCTATATGAATTTGATGTCCTATGTAGAGGATATGATTACACCTATGAACCCTAAAAATTAAAACTATTCCCCTCTACCTTGAAGGGAGCATCCCTACGCTGGTTCATGGGATTGGGAGGTGGAACCATCAATTCATGGGACCAGATGAAACAAACCTTCTTGTTAAAATATCAGGATTATTGCAGAACTAGAGACCTAAAAGATGAAATCTTTCAAATGACTGTGAAAGAGAATGAATCATTAGAAGACTATGTCGAAAGATTTCAGTATAATTTGCAAATATCACCCAATGGTACATTACCAGATGAAGTACTCAAAGCAACTCCGATCAAAGGCATGCGAGATGAATGGGTAGAAACATTGAATTTAATGGGGAAAGGTGACATTTATCAGGAAACTTATGAAGATATTGTTCTATTGTGTATTAGGTGCTCATGAGGAAGTACACAGACCAGGTCAGGAATACGAATGTCCCTCACAAGAAATAACAATATCTCTAATGGGGGTGTTACACGAGTTGAAGTCAGTAATCTCCTAGAAAACATTAAAACAAATATTTTGAACACTCTGACTACACAATTGGATGTATTGCAGGCCAAACAAAAAACGGTAGAGGCAGAGAAAACCTTGGCTATATTTTTCCACAGGCACAGAAAGAAACATGGTCCAAGGGAATTCCCCTTGGATATAATTCAGGTTTGCGCTATTTGTGCCAAGGATCACGACATAGAAGAATGCCCATCACTCCCTGGATTGAAAGATGCATTCACAGAAGCAGAAGAGGAAACAAAACTATTTTATTTGATGGTTTAACACCGTCAGTGGCAGTCCCGACATCAAAATACATTTCAGGACCCTACCTCCTTCTTTCCTGGATAGTACAATCAACAGCAGAATCCTGGACAGTATAATCAACAACAAAATTTTGGCATCACATAGCAGATTCAACCATTTACTAATCAGAACTGGCAGCCCCAGCAGTACCCACCTGCAATTCCTACCTGGCCAATCCAGTCTGCCACAAACTCCAACTGGAAAAATCAACCAACTACAAGTTCCAATTGGCCAAATTCACAATACCCCACCTCATCCTGGAAAAATTTGAATAATACCTACCCTCCACAATGGCCTAACTCGACTGCCCAAAACCCAAATTGGAACCAGAACTGACAGTGTCCCATGGGGATGAATAACCAACCTATGGGGATGACCTCTCAAACCCAACCTCCGTTACAAAATCCACTCCCATTGCCCCAATCACAATTGCGCCCTCAATTACCTGCCCAACCCCACCCGAATCCCAATAACAAACCATCTCAGCTCGTCCAGACTATGGAAAGTGGAGAAGGGGAAATCAATTTAGTAGGGTGCAATAAAATTCAGTTAAGATCGGGGTGCATCATCTCTCCCGAACAAAATGAAATTCCCCAAGAATAGGGGAATGAAAATCAATCAGCAATAACACCCTCGATTGTGGTAATAACAGAAGAAATCAGGCAAGGGAGGAACACGATCGAATCACACGACTCTGATAAGGATGCAATTCCCTCCCCTCCGTTCCCTGAAAGACTGATGATAGCGAAACCCACCGTATATCCTGACTTCGACATTGTAGGAAAACTCAGGAATTTATACATCAAAGTTCCACTCCTGCAAGCCCTGCAAGACATACCGATCTACGCAAAGAAAATCAAGGAGCTATGTGGGAGGAAGCCTGTCAAAAAAATAAAAAATTCATCATCAAAAGTTCATGTAGTGGAATACTTATCTGATCTAATTTTGGGTAGAGAAACACCAGTTAAATATGCAGATCCGGGGAACCCCATAGTAACAGTTCAGATTCAGGGTTGTTCCTTTCAAAATACCCTAGTTGATTAGGGGGCAACAATCAATATTCTAACTATGGAAACCTACAATGCCCTCGGTATTTACTCTTTCGACCCAACCCCGAGTATGTTGCAATTGGCCGATAGATCAGTGGTCAAACCACTCTGCACACTACATGATATAGCCATTTCAGTTGATTCTTGGGAATATCCCGCAGATTTTCTCATCATCAACCCAAAAAGTGGACTTGAAGGGAATCCATTGATATTGGGCAGACCATGGCTTGCGACAGCTGATGCGTAGATAGGTTTTTGATTAGGTACAATGACAATTTCTAGAGGAGGGGTTACAAGGAATCTCATCTTATATCCTCCAGCCAAACCTAGTCCAACAATTGTACACCCGCAATTGCCACCACCACGATATCCTGAGAAGGATCTGCATGCCCCACTAACGATAGAAGAAGCCCTCAAGCACAAGAATAGCTATAGGATGATGTAATAAGTGGGTTTATTAACAACCCAACCGCTGTAAGTAACCCAACATGCCAGATGCTCCAAGATGTTCTAGACTGTGAAGCACAGGGAGACCCGCTGGAAGATTTATAGGAACAACAAATTCCGACTACCGTTGTTCACAACAACAAATCCATTGAGATCGCACTAGGAAAGTCTCTGAACATTAATTCCAACCTAGAAGAGCAACAACAACAAAATCTAATCCAAACTCTCTCTAAATACCAACAAGATTTTTCCTAGGAGTATTCTGATATGAAAGGTATTGATCCAGAACTCTGCACACACCACATTTATATTGAGAAAGACGTCCAACCTATCCGACAACTGCAAAGAATATTGAACCCCAACCTTATAGATATTTTTAAAGAAGAGATACAAAAGCTGTTGGATGTAGATTTTATATACCCTATCCAAGATAGTCGATGGGTTTCCCCATTAGTCATCGTCCCAAATAAAAATGGGAAGTGGCAAATCTGCATTGATTACAGGGAACTAAACAAAGATACTCAAAAAGATCATTTTCCATTACCTTTCATCAATCAGGTCCTGGATACCTTGGAAAGGAAGAAATTCTTATCTTTTGTAGATGGTTTCAGTGGCTACAATTAGATCCAGATTACCCCAGAAGATCAGGATAAAACGACATTCACATGTCCCTGGGGTACCTTTTCCTACAAAGTATTTCCCTTCGAACTTTGTAACACTCCAACTACATTCCAAAGGGCCATTCTGAGCATATTCAAGTATCTGATTAGCAAAGGGCTTGAAATATACAGGGATGATTTCACCCTGTATGGCGATGACTTTGATCAAGCCTTGAATAATCTGGAGAAGGTATTGGAACGATGCATCACTACCAGGTTATGTTTAAGCCACGAAAAATGTCACATGATGATGACAGAAGGTGTGGTATTAGGGAATTACATTTATGCAGATGGAATTACAGTAGACCCAACAAAAATTGAGGTAATTCTTAATCTACCTACTCCACACACACAAACTGAGGTACGTAGTTTCCTTGGTGCTTCAGGATACTATCGCAGATTTATGCCAATTTTTTCAAAAACCGCTACGCCTTTACATGATTTGATAGGTAATGTAGAATTTCAATGGTCTGAAAAATGCGATGTGGATTTTGTAGGACTCAAGAAGCTGATATCAATAGTGCCAGTGTTGAGGGGACCTAATTGGAAAATACCATTTCAAATTTCCACCGATGCCTCAGACATTGCCATAGGCATTGTTCTGGGACATGAAGAAGAAAAGAAACCCTACGCGATTTATTTCATTAGCAAGAATCTAACTCCATTCGAACTTAATTATACAGTAACAGAGAAAGAGTTCTTAGCTGTTATACATGCCATCAATAAATTTCGTCATTATATAACAGGCTATCCAGTTATCCTATATACTGATCATTCTTCCATTAGATATCTAGCTAATAAACCAATTACTAATGGACGAGTCACTCGATGGTTGTTATTATTGCAGGAATTTGATATCACCATCAAAGATCGACCTAGGAGAGAAAATCTTGTCGCTGACTTCCTGTCCCGATTCCCAAAAACAAACGACTCATTAACAACTGAGGATCAATTCCCGGATGAGCATATGTTTGTTGTCGACACAAAACCACCTTGGTACGTTGATGTAGAAAACTATCTAGCAGCGGGAAGATTACCGACACATTTATCATCAAAGGAAAGATGAATTATCATCCAATGTAGTGCACGATTCACTTGGATCAGTGGATATCTTTTCCACATAGGAGTGGATCTCCATATGCGGCGATGTGTACGAGAGGACGAAATCTATGACATACTGAAAGGACATGACGAGCCCTGTGGGGGGAATTTTGCAGACCGCAAGACTGGACACAAAATCTTATAGATGGGCTATTATTGGCCCTCAATATTCATAGATTCTAGAAAATATGTCCAGACATGCGACAACTATCAGCAGATGGGGAAACCAGGTCAGGTTGATGAAATTCCCTTGAAAACACAACTAGTTGTAGAACCATTTGAAAGATGGGCATTGGACTTCCTCGGCCCCTTTAATCCAAAGCCAAATCAAAAGGCCTATATTATCATTGTAATGGAATACATGACCAAATGGGTAGAGGGGAAAGCTTTAGCAAATGAAACCGAGGAAGTAGTAATCAAATTCCTTTTCAAATTGTTTGTACGGTATGGACTACCCAAAGAAATAACTACTGATGGAGGGTCACAATTTATAGGCCATAGAATCACCGCCACTCTAGATATCTATCACATCAAGCACAAAGTTACTTCTCCATACCGCCCACAAGAAAACGGGCAGGTAGAAAGCACCAATAAGGTCCTAGAGGCAATTCTGACGAAGACTGTCTCAACAAACCGACAGAATTGGGCTATCGAGCTCTCAAATTCCTTATGGACTTATTGTACAACCTAGTGTAACACCACTGACTACTCTCCTTACCATCTAGTCTATGGTAAAGAATCCATATTCCCAATAGAATTCGAGATCAAGACCCTAAGAATGGCCCAGGAAATTGGACTAAATCTTACAGAAGCACATAAACGACGCCTTCAACAACTCAACGAATTGGATGAAGGATTCTTGTCTATTGTGGAGCACACAACTGTTATCCAGCGACATAGAACAACCTGGCACGACAAGCATATCAAGAAGAAATCATTCAAGAAAGGAAATTGGTCGCTCCTCTATGATTCCAAATTTCAGGACTTTCCTGGGAAATTACAGACACGATGGCTAGGGCCGTATGAAATTAATGAAGTCAATGATAATGGAACGGTTACTTTGAGCACCATCGATGGGTCTGGATCACCCTTTCTGGTCAATGGACACCGACTGCGACTTTACCACTAGCCACCTTCAAAAGATTCTTTCTATCAAGAAGTAAGTAAATACCCTATGGTGCAGATTTTGGTTGGTTGGGAAGGTAACCCAGCCACCCCAACTCCATAAATGATGTATTCTATTTATATTGTACATACTATACATAGTTTTCCAATTGAGTGGTTAGTTTTTCTTTGTTTTATAAAACGTCATCTAGGAAATAAGAATCAGGACAGATAACTAGAATTAGCACCTTCTTATATTCCATACTCCCATTTTGTTTTATCATATGGACTCTGTCTCATACATGATCATGATGATGTCATTCCCCTCCTCGTGTGCCTTTATTCATTTTTTTGAACGGAACAATTGTTGTTCCTTTCTCACGCGCCTATTGCTCCTTTTTGAACGGAACAACTGTTGTTCCCTTTCTCATGCGCCTATTGTTTCCTTTTGAACGGAACAACTGTTGTTCCTTTCGCGCAACTGTTGTTCCTTTTCGTGCACCTGTTGTTCCTTTCTTGAGTGCCTTCTATTCCTTTTTGAACGGAACAACTTTTGTTCCTTTCTCGTGAGCTTGTTGTTCGTTTTTGAACGGAACAACTGTTGTTCCCTTTTTGTGCACCTGTTGTTCCTTTTGAACAAGAACAACTGTTGTTCCTTTTTGCACGATCGTCGTTCCCTTATTTACCATTCAAACACTAGCCATTCCTCTGTAAGTGCATCTTTCATCAAATAATTTTCACCAGCACTGCCTCTAATCATCATTACAATGATCTTTCATTATTTTGTGGATGGTCCCACACACCTTATAAAAAAATAAAAAAAAATCGTGGAATAATCTCTCTGAAATATCTTAAACCTTGTTCATAATCAATCACCACCATAAGTTGTTTTTTTCCCTTATATATACAAATATACCTGAATGCTATTCTTCCTCTATATTATAAGGGGTCTTCAACACACTTTTACTTGGCATATTTACACTTCCTTATACCATCCCTTACTCTTTAGGAGTAGATGAGCCTCCCTTAAAAAAATAAAAAATAAAAATAAATTATATATATATATATATAATTTTCCCATAAAGAACGGGGGGTCTCATCACGATCCAACCTACCATGATCATAGGATACTAACCTAAGTGACATTCCCACTATGGCTACCACACCAGGGCAATGGCCTTTGACATTTTCTTTTCTCAAAGGACAAGAGGTCTCATCATGAGATGGCTTGTTAACTTAAGTTATAATCTAGTGAGTGGCATTATCATCATCTGGCTACCAAACCAGGATAATGGTCTTCTTGGGAAAAGACAATTCAAATATTAAGAAAAGATACAAATAAATAAAGATACACAACAAAAAAAACCTTTTTCATAAAGAACGGGGGGTCTCATCACGAGCCAACCTACCATGATCATAGGATACTAACCTAACTGGCATTCCCACTATGTCTACCACACCAGG
The DNA here is from genome assembly GCA_010110895.2 of Picea sitchensis. Taxonomy (NCBI): domain Eukaryota; kingdom Viridiplantae; phylum Streptophyta; class Pinopsida; order Pinales; family Pinaceae; genus Picea; species Picea sitchensis. The sequence goes on along the minus strand of SNQJ01S0066973.1, from coordinate 14,654 downwards.
GTAATGGCCTTTGACATTTTCTTTTTTCAAAGGACAAGAGGTCTCATCATGAGCTAGCTTGTTCACTTAAGTTACAATCTAGTGAGTGGCATTATCATCATCTGGTTACCAAACCAGGATAATGGTCTTTTTGGAAAAAGATGATTCGCATGTGTATTAAGGATAAAGGCTCATTTAAGGGTTAAAAGGAAACCCTGCCAGCAATAACGACTCTGCCTATGGTATGGAAGATTATCCCAAAATACCAAGTTTTTGCATGTCTCTAGATCTCCTTTACTCAAATAATGAGGCTATCATATCAATTATACTCAATCACTAGGAAAAGTAACCATATTATGTTATGTGGACTATTAAAAAAAACAAAATGAACAAATTTAATTTATTTTTGATTGATTTCTCCATAAATCATTTTTTTGCACATAGGTGTAATAACTTTACATATTCCACACATCAAATGACTATCATTTAAATGATTTTTGGTGGCATGTGTCTTTTTGAAAATTATATATGGTTAGCCCCTACTGGCGGCGGCAATGCAATCATTACCTCTCACCCTAAATAACTGCACTCATTGCTTCCGCCTACACTGACGGTCAAGGATGACCTATACACTAATGAGGGGGATGCTCGACACACTTCTTGATATCTCGTAATAACTTATAATTTCTTGCAACTGAAAGATTTTTTCTTCAATGGTAATTTTTTATGATGATTTTTTTTTTAATGGAAAAATTCCCTAACGTGGTGAAAGACCTGGAAAAATTAGAGAAACTCTGATTTTTCTTTTGTATGCAGCTACAAGCCTATATGGCCAATGGCTAGGATAAAAAAAAAAGATTTGATACCAATGCAAAGAACCAATCTAGTTCTTATGATGGACATCCATCATAAATGGAATGAATAATTGTAATCCATACTACACAATAAATATATTGAGTAAGAATATATATAATGAGATAAAATAGATAATATGTGATGAATAGATGTACAATGAGAGTGCCAAATATATAGAGAACGTAAAGGAACATATGGTGACCATTCATGAAAGGATGTGTCCCTTATACAATTAATAACTATTTATTATTATTATTATTATTATGATTATTTATGATTATTTATGACTATTATTATTATTATTATTATTATTTATGATTATTATCACTTAATATTTATATATTTTGTATGTTACATGATGTGAGCGAGTGTGGATCCTACTACCTACCAATTCTTCCTATGTGCATGTTTGCGGATGATTTTCATCCTTGCGAGAGCCAATTAAGAGATCATGAGCTTATGTTTAAGTTTTTGCATTCAATTTGTAGGTTAGGGAGAATTTGGAAGGCCATACAACACCTTTTTAAGGTGGGCCAAATAGGTTTCACGGGTATAAATGGGGTACTCGAAAAAACTTGTGGGTATATAAACACTAGTACATTTGGATCATTTTTTTGACGTTGTTCTAAGAGACTCCCATATGGCTTTCGAAAAACCCCCTCTCCAATAATTTGTCGAACCACTTCCTTGTAATTGCGATGACACTAAACCTATGTTAGATATCTTACGTAACAAACTACCACATGGAAACTATGGAGATATTTTACGAAAAATATGTTTGTCACATCGAATCATCATTATTCTGACCATCATAACAGTGGTGGTATTGTGACGCATTGTTCTACCATGTGGTAATTTCCAAGAAACCATGATCAACGTTTTACCAACAATGATGATCATTATTGTGGCATAGGCACATGTAAGTGTCGTCAGAAATCCAACACAGACACCATCCAAATTGTGACTTTATGGTTGATGGCCTACATCGGCGTGGAGACACTTTACAACATGCATTTCGTCGGTGATCTAATGATATGGTGCCACATATTTTTCAAATGCGAGACATCATGGTCGGTGACTTGTATTGGAGTTGTGATGTAGTAGATCTACGGACATGCGTCGAAGGTTCGATGACCGTATAATAAAGTAAACAAAAAATTGAATTGCATTGGACATGGGGAGTAGGTTCAAATTGAGTGTATTTTATCATTTTTCACCTATTCATACTTTATTTGTGCATTTTTAAACCTAAAACCCTCTATTGTGCGTAAAAGCTAAAATTTTCCTTGTGTATGCCAAAATATTTTTTAAAGGGAAAAGTGCATGAAAATGCAAGAAAACAGGGCATGATGAGAAACACATGCCCCAGGAAGAAAAATCTATGTATGGTCTTGTTATTTTACAAGTTACAAGTTACAGGACTGTGGATTTGTTGTGAACCCTAAAGAATGCATACTAGGGTGATTTGTGCCCAGAATTTAGTAAAGGGTTGAAATATACATGAACCTTTGGAAATTGTGCACACACACTAACTAAAATGGAAAAATGAGTACTAACTACTTGCATCCATGAGTTGGATGAGGAGGGAGATTGTATAACTGCATCACACATAGTCTAGTTCTTAGCTGCATTTCCATTGTGAAGACCTATAGAAATAATTAGAGATTACACGATTATATGAATGAATAATAATTAAATAAATAAACATACATATCAACATGTACGAGACTGTAGTAAGACTAAAATGGAATACCTAAACAAGATAAATACGTGTTTTACTTTTAAACTGTAACTTTTGCATTTATGCAAAAATGCACTCCAAGTTTCACAAAAATGTATGTTGAGGTCATAACGCACTTGCAATTAAAGTGGTTCAAATTTCTGAGGGTGTCTTAGATGATTTTACACATGTCTACATATTGATATTTTCCTTTTAAAACATTAAAGTGGTTACTGTGTAAAAGAGACAAAGTCTACCTTGTAAATTGAGAGACCAAAATAGTAGAAAGTGACCTAATCGAAATGCATGCCCATGCTTCTATATAGTTACAAATTTAGTGATGTAATATTTGGGGTCAAGTTGATAACATTACAAATATAGTAGTGCATTTTAAAAACACTAAGGACTTATACCTTCAACCAAGATTCAAGACCTTTTGTAAAATGGAGGGTAAAACTGTCTTACTATAAAATGCATGCCTAATACTCATATGACCTCCAAATTAAGCGGTTCAAATTGAGGAGTTTAGATTTTATCATTTTACACATGTTTATACTTTAGTTGTGCATTTTGAAACCTAAAACCCTCTATTGCGTGTAAAGGCTAAAATTTTCCTTGTAAATGAAAAAAAAAATGCATAAAGGGAAAAATGCATGAAATGGATGAAAATAGGGCATGATGAGAAATGCATGCCCTAGGAATTAAAATCCATGTATGGTATTGTTATTTTAAAAGTTACAAGTTACAGGACTTTGGATTTGTTGTGAACCTTAAAGAAATCATACTACAGTGATTTGTGCCCAAAATTTAGTAAATGGTTGAATTATACATGAACCTTTGGCAATTGTACACACACAAACACTAAGATGGAAAAATGAGTACAAACTACCTAGGTCCGTGAGATGGATGAGGCAGGAGCTTGTACAACCACATCACACAAAGGCTAGTTCTTAGTTTCATTTCCATTGCGAAGACCTACAAAAATCATTAGAGAATACAAGGTTATATGACTGAATAATAATTAA
>SNQJ01S0066972.1:80366-91446 GCA_010110895.2 Picea sitchensis | reverse complement strand
ATGCATGTAGCTGTATGGTATGAAGTGTTGTACCACCATTCAACTAGGGGTAACCATTGAGCCCATTGATTTTTCTTTTCTGAGGAAAAACACCTCAAATATCAACTTTCGTTTGACCATCAGTTTGGGATGATAAGCTGCACTGAGATGCAATTGGTTGCCTTGTAGCTTGAACAATTCTTGCCAAAAATTTCTTGTGAAAGTTGGGTTGCGATCAGAAAAAATAGAGTGTGGCATGACATGAAGCTTGAAGACCTGATCCATGAAATTTTGAGCCACCATGGATGCTGTAAATGGGTCTTGAAGAGAGCATAAATGAGCATACCTAGAAAGGTGATCAACAACCACCATGATGATTGATTTATTTCTTGATTTGGGTAAGCTTGTAATAAAATCCATAGAAATATCCCTCCAAATGACATGTGGAATCGAAAGCAGTTGTAGTGTGCCCGAAGATTTGATTGTTTCTCCCTTGTTGCATTGACACACATCACATTCATCTACAAAATTACGAATGTCCTATTTCATACCATCCCAAAAAAAGGAACGTTTGACCTTGTCATAGGTTTTGGTGAACCTAGAGTGCCCCGCTGTGGGTGTAGCATGAAGCTCAAAAAGTACCATGGATTTAAGATTTGATTGTTTACTTAAATACAAATGGCCTTTGTATCGAATCTCATCATGGAGCCAAGAGTACCCTCAGGAGGCTGGAGCATTGGACTGCAATTGTTGGATCAGATGCAAACTTTTGGGATCTTGTAGCCATTCCTGGCGAACGACTTGGAGCCAATCTGGTACAATGAAGGAAAGGAAAAAAAGGGATCCTTCATCTTCATATTTTCAAGAAAATGCATCCACAACCACATTTTCTTTTCCTTTCTTGTAAATGATCTCATAATCATATCCAAAGAGCTTAGTCACCCATTTTTATTGCTCCGGGGAGGAAATGTGCTGTCCCAGAAAATACTTTAGGCTTTGATGGTCTGTCTTAATTTGGAAGTGTTTCCCCAATAGATAAGGGCACCACAGATCAATGACATGAAAACTAGCCAACATTTCCTTTTCATAGATTGATTTGCCCAAATTTATTTCAGATAGTTTCTTACTGGAAAAGGACAAAGACCAACTCTCCTGCATAAGGAAAACACCAATTTCTTTCCCTGAGGCATCACATTCCAAGACAAAGGTATTTGTGAAATAAGGAAGGGCTAGGACTGGAGTGGTGCACATGGCCATCTTCAAGGTTTGAAAATCTTGAGTAGTGGCTAGATTCCAAGTGAAAGAGTTCCTTTTTAGGAGAGCAGTGAAAGGTGCTGCAATATTTCCATAATTCTTAAAAAACTTGCGATAATAACGTGTTAAGCCCAGAAATCCACACAAGATTTTGAGAGTCTTTGGGTGAGGCAAGTATTGCATGGATTCAATATTGTTAGGATCCACCCCGACGTCATATTTTCCAACCACATGACCCAAGTACTCTACTTCTGAGGTGCCAAAATCAAATTTAGACCGTTTCAGGAAAAGTTGGTGCTGAGAGAGTAGATGGAGAACTCGATCCACATGAGCAAGATGGTCTATCCAGGTTTTTCTATAGATGAGGATATCATCAAAGAAAACTAAGACAAAATGATGGAGAAAAGGACAGAAGACATGATTCATGATTCTTTGGAAGGTGGAGGGGGCATTACACAAGCCAAAGGGCATGACCAAAAACTCATAGTGGCCCTCATGAGTTATAAAGGAAGTCTTGGGAATGTCTGCCTTATTCATATGTATCTAGTGGTATCTAGTGGTAGTCAGGACACATGCGCCAGTAAATTTATTTCTTCAGGACCATGACCACAGGAGAAGAGTAGGGGCTCGTACTAGGGAGGATAACACCTGCATTAAGGAGTTCCTAGATCATTTTCTCAATTTCATTTTTTTGGGAAAAGGTGTGAAATACAGACAGATATAACGAGGAAGGATTCCAGGTACAAGGGGAATGGAATAATCATGAACACCACGGGAAGGAGGGAGTACCTGGGGAGTGGAAAAGACCAATTGATGTTTAGAAAGGATGGCTTGGAGGTCTTGTGACACCAAGGGTGTGACTGTTGCTTGTATGGCATGGAGTTGTGAAATAACACCAGAATGACCTTTTTTGAGCAGCTTTTCCATGTGATGGGAACTAATGATCTCAGGTGAACTGACGATGATGCCTTGGAACTTATATTGGTGGACCTCTTGGTCAAATTGCATGGTTAATTCCTTAAAATCCATGAGAATGGGACCCAAAGTCCTTAGCTAGTCTGCACCCAACACAATGTCACAACAACGCATGTCGATAGAAAAAATATGAAATTTCAGGCGGTAGTCACCAATTTGGAGATGCACATTTTCACAATGCCCTCCACATTTCATGGAGCCACCATTGGAAATCATGATTTGGAAATTATTGATGACATGGATTTAGCAATGAGTTTCTTGGGCAATGCGGTGATGAATAAAATTATGGGTGCTTCCACTATCAACCAGAATGATGACCTTCCAATGCTTGATGTATCCGATTAGCTTGAGGGTTTGGGGAGCAGAGAAGCCAGTGAGAGCATTGAGGGAAATGACCGGTTCTACTTCAGGAGGGTCTGAGGGAGGGTTTATGTCAGTGGTTTCAAGTGACTCAGACACAAAGGGGATTTTCAACATCCTCTTTCGAAATATCCTCAAAGATGGTCATAAAAATATTTTGTTCCTTACACTTGTGGCTTGGGAAATATTTTTAATCACAATTATAACCAAGGCCTTTGAGTTGGCATTTAGCCATTTCAACCCTAGTCAATTTTTGGATCTTTAGTGGAGTGGAGGGAGTAGTGGAATTTACTGGTTTAGATCTTTAGTGGAGTGGAGGGAGTAGTGGAATTTAATTCGTTTATGGCGAAGGTTAGCGAGGGTTTCGGGCTGAGAATATACAAACCGCTATGTTCTATTTATCTCTTTTAGTAGCCTCCACCCAAACTTCAAGCCGAAAGCCATGAGAACATGGCCCAACATCCTTGAGCCTCCCGATAAAAACACTTCAAAAAAGTTGCATCGACATAAATTCTCGTCCAAAATCCGTACCAAAGGCAACTATAAAGTCTTCCAATGTTCTTCTTTGATTGCTTAAACTTTGTCAAATGACCCAAAATGGTTGGTGTCGTTGTCAAAGAATTCATAAAGCTCGCCACAAAGTGTGTCCAATCACATACCCTCGACAAGAGTTTTTTCCATTGCCACCACTGCCAATGTTATTGATATATGGAGAAAATTATACCGGAGTTTGGCCAAGTCATATGTATGCCCATACAGAAATAATGTTCCATTTGGGTTACCCAACCAAGTAGTCCGAGCTTTCATCAAATTCTAATAAGCATCCACCCGTGGAAGGCGGAGGTCGCGTTGAAAGTGATGGTGCTAAAAGTTATGGAAATGAGAGCAATGGTCACCTTCAATATGTGGAGGTGAGTTAGAGGGCTGCTATCAGAGGATATGCATCTTGCGTAGTGTCAAAAGACGCATTCAAGTTGTGGTCGTCTTGTTTGATTTCCATTGAGAATCGCATGGTGGTATTGATATACAATATTTCGCACCGGAAGTTGTTCTCTCAATTTTGCTGGGTCTTGGCGAATTTGATTAAGGCATTGAAGCAAGGTTTCAAGTCTTGGCTATGGGTTTGGACCATGATGATGAGGGAACCAAAAGGTTTAAGTAACAAAAATTTGGCTAAAAAATGATATGTATGAATGTGATATAAGTGAAGAGATGAATCCAATGGAACAAAAAGTCAAATAATGGTGAAACAATTCCCCCGTGACTTTTTACACCTCATGGAGTTATACCCCACCGAAGAATCAGAGTGATGAAATGCCCAAACGCTTAACCAAGAAGATATGTGTAGTGATTTTGCAAACCCGAACACAATTGCATGGAAATGTATCTTGTCTCTTTTTTAATTTTTTATGTTTCATCCCCAAGGGTTAGGTATTCAAGGGTTCTATAGACAAGGGTTTGCTATGTGCTATATCTCTCTGATATAATGTGGGTCCAATGGTAGTACTCAAATTTCCCAATATCATAGGGCACTAACTAAGGAGGCTAGACCATACCCTTAGTAGTACTACCCAACTACCCAAGTACTAGAGAGTATCTTCCCGAGTGTTGTTCTCGGTGGCACTATAGTAGTCAGGCGACCGATGGGTTTATCTAAAGAGGGCTTCAGGTAATCTAGGTCGATCCGTACATAGGTGTTGTCTGCTGTGCTGCCACTCAAAGGGGTACCAAAAGGGGTTATAAGGGTGGCCAACATATGTGTGCTGAAGTACCACTTGTATTTCCTGTGTGTATGAATCCCTCAATCGTTGGTTTATGCACACAACGACAAATCTTTGTGGCTTAAAGACACTGGAATGCATCTATAACCTGAAAAAAAATTTACCCACAATTTCTGTCGAGGAAAGTGATCTGATACCACTTGTAATATACCAGATATAAAAAGTATGCAGAACATAAATAAAATGCTAGAAATGGTAGAATAACAACAATATAACCAGAACAATCACCACAATAACACTGAAATGATATAAGAATAACAACATAAATAACACTTTGATTTTGAAATCAATGTTCACGGGCTTCTTCGAGGGGGAAACCTCCAGTTGAGCAGAGCTCTATTACAATAATATCCAAGCTAGGATTCTCATACCCTCCACTCCTATTTATACTAAATATGTCTATCAAAAGAGGTATCTAGAGGAATATCCTTCTAGAAGAAGAATCTTCTATTAGGTCTTCTTACATTCGACTTATTCTATTTTATTGCAAGGCCTTATTAATATTGACCTTTATTACATCCGAATATATTGTTATACCTATGTGCAGGTTAGGAATCTAACAAATTAGGGGCTGCTAAGATGGGGGTAGTGCACATGGCTTCCTTTAAATCTATTGTTGGCCCTTGACCAAGCTTTGAGGAACACTTGGTCATATTTGACCGTTTTGGACTTTGACACCCTATCAAAGATGGATCGCTAGGAGAAGCAAAGATCGTGGGATATCGATCCAATTTGGGCCTCTTTTAGGGTTTTGGGTTAATGTAATGGGTATGGGATGTCGGCCCATGGGTTTACCCATGTTTAGGCCTATTTTGTAAAGTATAAATAAGTAGCTAGGCAATGTAAGAGAGGAAAAGAAGCTAAGTTCTAGTAAAGTCTTTGTGTATACTGTGTGATCGACTTGCATAGCTGAGTACAAGTGTTGTAAGTGCTGAGTGCACAGATTGTAAGAAGGCTCTATGCTAGATCTACTCAGGGAAGGATGATCTAGCAAGGTGTGCACAGATCTCCTGTCCTATGCAGAGTACAAGTTTAAGTTATGTGCTATAATCAGATTGACCAAAGCTAATAAAGAAGAATAAGACTTTGTGTATGTAGCCCCAGGGTGGGGGTGAACCACGGTAAACCTGTGTGTTATGCTTGGTGCCTCGATCTAATGTGTTTGTCTCTTTCCATGTGTTGTGCTTTGATATGATTATGCTATGTGCTTTGCTATGATATGCTTAGATAGATCTACTTTTCTTTGTGATTCTTAGATGTATGGATGTAGATCTAATATATATGAAAGTACTGAGTGCTAGACCTATTTTGTTGTTGCTAAGTGCTAACTTAACCTAGATCTAAGTGAATGTTGCGGTGCTCTGCGCCATCTGCGAAGTTCCATGAGGGTTAAATAAAAATGAATGATCTATGCTAAAGTGTTTTCTAAGTGTTAAAATCACAGATATGTGTCCCAGCTAAGGTTGCAGATACCTGAGTCTTGCAACCACCCCTACCTCTACCTCGGGTGATACTTCATCTGCTTCACAGGTGTTGCCGGAAGGGTCGATAGTTAGGGTTTTTTTGGTGCACTGTTGAAGCATTGAACCCTAGGTTTTCCCTTGTGCCAACAAAATGAAGCGTTGAAACTTGGGTCTGCCCCTGTACCAACAAATGGTTTCGTTGTCGGGACCTGAAACTGTGATTGCTGGGAACTAAGGAAAAATAAATTTTGTGCAAAAGAAAGCTCTGTGCGTAGATCTGTTGCCCTAGTGCACAACTAGTTACCCAACCTTTGAATCTTTGTGCCTGAAATAAGGTCAGATATGAAGAAAGGAAGATCAGATCTGAAGAAAGGAAGTGAGATCTGAACGCTCTTCACTCTAAGAAAAGTACAAGTGGAAATTTTTGAAAGAAAGAGGTCAGATCTGCAGAAAAGAGGTAAGATATGTAAGCTTCGTTCTCTAATAAAGGTAAGAATAGTTAAAAGTTTTTTAAGATCTGAAAGTTCTATGCTCTGTAGAAGTGAGATTAGTGAAATTTTTTGTTTCTAAAGCATGGATCTAGGTATGATTGATAGATTCTATCCTAGCTTCAAAACTAGGGCATTGATAGATGAAAGAAAGATTGATACGAATAGATATGATAAGTATAATGATATATATGTTATACCTATGCATAGAAAGAATGTTTGGACTAACCAATGGATGCAGGATCCTAGAAATAATTTTTTGCTGGCTAGCTACCATGATCCTAGTGCACAGTACATAAGAAGTTGGGGAACATTTAAACAAAAGAGAGGGTTAACCCTATGTTACAGTTGCAGAAGATCGGGACATCTTGCTAAGGAATGGCCTGGTGGAAGACCTAGTTGTCTCTGTTGTAAAGCCTTGGACCACGAAGTGTTGGATTGCCCTAGAATGATTGCTAAGCTAGAAAGAATGAATCTGAATGAAGAAAACCCTAAGGCAGATCCATAAATAGTAGAAACTCAGAAGGAATCAGATAAGGTATTGCTGCAAATGAAAGACACCTTGAATGATCACCGCCATGTTAGGTTACCAGAGATCTTCAAAGAAAAGGAGAAAATTGAAGCTAGAATAGGGGACTTCGACATTGACTGTATTCTTGATGAAGAAACACAAGTGAACATTATGCCAGAAAGAACTTGGGAAGCTATAGGGAATCCTACCATGATCCCTTCATTAGGAGGAATAGGGTTATTCAGAGGAAAACTGATGATGTTATGTGGAAGGCTCACTCAGATACCTGTAACAGTCAAGGGAACTTCGACAAAGGAAGATTTTGAGATTATCAAATTTATTGAGGACAACACCCCATTTACCATGTTACTAGGAAAACCTTGGGTTGATAGAGATCAGGCTAGAAATAAGTAAAAAGAAGAAGCTTTAGAAAATAAGAGAGAGGAGTTAAAAGATTTCATGACTAGAAGGATCACGCAATTGATTGAAGAACAAGAAAGCAAATCAAAGTTGTTTGAAACTAGAAGCCAAGATGTCAAAGCTGTAAGAGCATTAGAGGATTCATAAAATATTGAAGTATCTGTATCATATATAGAAGAAGTATTACCCCTGAGTCTTAGAAGAGAATCTCAGCAGCACGAAGTAACTATGTCCAAGGAAAATAAGAATCAGAATGGGAAAGGAATCACCAAGATGAAGCTTACTGGAAAGAAGGCTAGGAAGCTAAGTAAAAAGAGAGATAAGATCGACAGGCTACAAAAAATTCTAGAGGGAGCCACCCAGAAGGAAAACTTGCAGAATTTGAACTTCGTCAAGATATCAGAACAACGACATAGGTCACTTCTCCATGGCAAAGCAATATAGCCGTTGGAATCTAGTATAACCGTTCGAATTCCATTTCGAGTGGATCGAAAATCAGTTATGGTTCATCACTAGACCATTCAACCACACCATAACGGACATAACATACGTCAATACAACCTCATACCCATTGCAAGCAGATCGTTGCTAAGTTTCCCTACTTATTCTTTCGTGCCATGCACCAAGAACACTTTTTGCTAAGTGAGAATTTGAGCCCAAACCTAAGATTACTTTACTCTGTGATCATTGCCTTGTTCCCATACCGTTCACTGAAGTCTCTAAATTCATTTCACACCTGAGCTATTTGACCCAAGCTTGTATGTTGGACGAGCTCAACACTTCCGAGAAAGTAGTTGAAGAAGTTTTGATTGACCTAATGACTGAGAGAGTCATGTTGGAGAGAGGATTATCTACAGGAGTCCAAGCATCGTCAACAAGAGGAGTCCAGGCCTCCCCTTCCACTGCTCGCACCGGTCCATCCTGATCGATCGATGAGATATGGACCAAGCACAGGGATGACATCGCTAATGCCAAGCTTATCCCACACATTCTACCTACTTAGTTACCACCTCTAAGTAGTGCCATCAACCGTGACAGTGTACCTAGAGAATTCAAGTACACTTTGATCACCATGTACCTTTTGAAAGGGGTGCTCACAGTTCTTGCTGACCAGGATAAGATCGCATCCCTGAAATTTAGTGATTTTAACCTTGGAGATCATAAAGTTTACAGTATGTTAGCCCCACATAAGTACTTAACCAGGACCAAAGGAAAGAATTCTAAGATTGTCCCGCAGTCATGGACCCAAAACTTCACGCAGTCCACACTTCTTAATGTAATGAAGATACCTCACTTCGGTAGACACCAGGAAGTCAATGCATGCATCAAGTTGTTTCTATCCTTCTACCATGGAGGATACTTATGGTTAGACCGCCGCATCACTGTTGATCTAACATTGATCAATCAGATCACAGGACTTAGTATGCAGGGCCCCGACCCACAGGAGTTTTATCCCGGAAAAATGATAGATCGTGCTATCGCTCAGTGAATAAAAGAAACTTATGGAGATGTCGAGAAAGGCATGTGAGGCTACAAGGTAGCCTCTATCCAGAGTGGGACAGTGTGCCTTTCCTTTCATCTAATCACGGGCAAGATAGTTCACAAAAATAGACCAACACAAGTGACTAGATTCATAGTTGACCTCGCAGGGAAGTGCGTCAAGGGACTACAGATGAACTGGGTGTAGTACCTGGTCAACCAACTAGAGCTTGATTGAAGAGAAGTGCAAGACCAAGGGTATGAGTTCCAATTTAGTTGGTTTCTCATACTAATCGCTTTCATCACATGGGAGCTACCAGAAGGTGTCACTTTTCTGGATATTGAACCCTTCAAACCACTGGCCACAAAGTTCCGTACGCTGTGGTACTCCAACGACATGAACAAGCAGTGGCAGTCCAATGCCTTCTTGCATGCATATTACAACCAATTGAAGAATGCAATCCATTCTACACTGCACCTCACCCTGAACACAATTCATAGGTTTATACCTTTGATACAATTCAGCGCGGACCTCCACTTCACTTATATCACAGTGTGTACTAATGAGCATAAACAACAACTCTAGTCGTACTAAAAGTTGACAGAAGAAGACTTGGAGAAGATTACCAAGGAATGGTCGACGGACCTCCTTATTGCAGCAGACCCCGCAGAGATGTCCGACATAGATAGCCCTGAAGCTATGCCCGATACACCTGGACCGAGCAAGACTAAGAAGGATGACGAAGTTCTAGAATTCCATAGCACATCCACAAAGAATACTTCGATCTCACCTGCACAGGGAGGTGATGGTAAAGAAATAGGGGGCATAGAAGTTGAGAAAAACAAAGGCGAGGTTACTCCGCCTGGAGAGGAGGAGGATCCCTCCAAGAAAAGGAATATTACCCCACCAAATATTTCATCCCGAAAGAAATCTAAGGCCACCCAGACTACATTTAAGACCACCCTCACACCGGACAACTTCGACTTCTTAATCATTGCACTGAATGATGCTTCACTATAGATTGCATAAAAGAAAGAATCGAAGCATGAGGAGGTATTCAACCGAATCAAGGGTGAACTTCAAGAAGCGCAGCAGGCACTCCAGTCTAGCCGAGTAGTTTATACGATGCCCTTGAAAACTGAAATAATAGGAACAGGTGATGATCCCACTCAATTACACCAGATCACCGATAAAGTCGAAGCTCTCCTTCGACGAGATCAAGAAGACACAGCGCAAGCCACCTAGGATTTGACACAAGTACAAAGCGCACTTCTAGAACAACAGAGTAGGGAAGAATGGGAAAATATTTCCCTGGAATTGAAGTGGGAGGAAGAAAAAACACAGTTACAACAGAGCAAGGACTAGTTGCTAGCAGAGAAACTTGAAGTACATGAAAGGGTTCACAAAGCACTTTGCTCTGTGACGGTCATAGAAGTGAAGATTGAAGAATGCATCCCACAATAGGTGGCACAACCGGAAGAAGTAATCCAACAAATTTAGTAGCGCATCGCAGATCTGGAACTTCGTACCATGCTCGAGACTCCTCAAGAAGTAAGATACCTAAGGGAGGCAACTGCCCATAGTGCAGTTGGCCAATTAAAAACCTTTATATTGGAATACAAGCAACTGAGCGCCAGAAGAACCCAGACTTATGAGAACCTCGCAGAGAATCTTGAGTTGCAAGCATTAGAGGCAAATCTCCAAGAAGCAAAGCAACATGCAAATATGCTACAGGCGCAGCTGAAGGCCTTGACCCCAGTCGAATGTATGAAGAGATTTCCAGAACAATGCACCGCCCAACAACAGGTACACACACTACAAAGTAAAGTGATTGAAGTCTCCCAATGACTTCAGCCAATCCAAGAAAATGCATGCCAACTGTTCACTGAAATTGAAAGCCAAGGAGCCGAGCTTGAACAGGTTGTCATCACCGCAGAACAACGCCTGGAAGGGCCAATCAATGATGCAGTGATCCAGGAATTCACTGAGCAAGAGGCTGTCGCACTACAGTAGGTCGAAGTAGTTCAAGCCAATCTCAAGGCATTCAAGGTGGAATTGATCAGACCAGAGTGACTCGGGACGAGTCATAGTTGAGTGTTGGGGGCCTATTGTCCCTTGACTAAGCTTTGAGGAACACTTGGTCATATTTGACCATTTTGGACTTCGACACCCTGTCAAATATGGAGCTCCAGGTGAAGCAGAGATCACGAAATCTCGGTCCACTTTGGGCCTCTTTTAGGGTTTTGGGTTAATTTAATGGGTATGGGATGTCGGCCCATGGGTTTACCCATGTTTAGGCCTATTTTGTAAAGTATAAATAAGTAGCTAGGCAATGTAAGAGAGGCAGAGAAGCTAAGTGCTAGTAAAGG
>SNQJ01S0066972.1:66447-80356 GCA_010110895.2 Picea sitchensis | reverse complement strand
TTCATGTCATGCCACACTCTATTTTTTCTGATCGCAACCCAACTTTCACAAGAAATTTTTGGCAAGAATTGTTCAAGCTACAAGGCAACCAATTGCATCTCAGTGCAGCTTATCATCCCAAACTGATGGTCAAACGAAAGTTGTCAACAAGTGTTTGGAAACATATTTGAGGTGTTTTTCCTCAGAAAAGAAAAATCAATGGACTCAATGGTTACCCCTAGTTGAATGGTGGTACAACACTTCATACCATACAGCTACATGCATGACTCCTTTTGAAGCAGTATATGGAAAGAATCCACCTTCAGTTTTCTCATACTTACCTGGTGTCTCGAAGGTCCAGCGGTTGACCAAACACTTACAATTCGAGAGGTTATTCTCTGTACCCTCAAAGAGAATTTTTTCATGGCACAGAATCACATGAAGCAACAAGAAGATCAAGGTCGCTATGAACATCAATTTGCATAAGGGGATTAGGTGTTTCTTCGACTACAACCTTACAAACAAACTTCCCTCAAGGTTGAGCTTTGTCAGAAGCTAGCGCCCATATTTTATGGTCCTTATATCGTTCTCAAGCGTATGGGACAAGTGGCCTATCAGTTAGCTTTGCCCAGTCATTCAAAGCTACATCCTTTTTTTCATGTTTCATTCTTAAAGAAGGTGATTGGAACTAAGTGCCAAATTCAAACCAACCTTCTTGAGTTAGTCAAAGAAGGATCCATTTGGCTACAGCCACAAGTAGTTTTGGACCAATGTGAGCATTGCCTGCATCAAAGAACCATCAAGGAAGTGTTATTCTAGTGGAAAGATACAACTCCAGTAGATGTCACTTGGGAACCAGCTACCATTCTGCAACAATATCCACATCTCAATCCTTGAGGACAAGGTTGTTTTTAAGGGGGAGGACATGTTAGGTTCCTAACCCGCACATAGGTAGAACAATATATTTGTATGTAATAAACGTCAATATTAATAAGGCCTTGCAATAAAATAGAATAAGTTGAATGTAAGAAGACCTAATAGAATCTTCTGCTTCTATAAGGATATTCCTCTAGATGCTTCTTTTGATAGACATATTTAGTATAAATAGGAGTCAAGGGTATGAGAACCCTAGCTTGGATATTATTGTAATAGAGCTCTTCTCAAATGGAGGTTTCCCCCTCGAGGAGGCCCATGAACATTGCTTTCATAATCAAAGTGTTATTTATGTTGTTATTCTTATATCATTTCAGTGCTATTGTGGTGATTGTTCTAGTTATATTATTATTATTCTACCATTTCTAGCATTTTATTTATGTTATGCATACTTTTTATATCTGGTATATTACATAATTTCAAAAAAACATTTTTTGTGGAATTTGATGCTTCATGCACTAGTATTGGAGCAGTTCTAACACAAGAAGGTATACCTCTTGCTTTCACTAATCAGGATTTGAGTGGCAACAATTTAAGAAAAACTACATATGAAAATGAAATGATGGTCATTCTCCATGTTGTGCACACTTGGTGACCATATCTATTGGGATGTTGTTTTCATATCAAAATAGATCACCATGGTATAAAGTATTTCCTAGAGAAAATGTTATCCTCCCCAGAATAGAACAAGTGGCTAACCAAAATGATAGGCTGTGATTATAACATCATATGTAAAAACTGCAAAGGAAATGTAGTGGAAGATGCATTGTCAAGACAATATGAGGATGAAGGTTCCATCTTTTCTTTATCATTACCAATTCCTAATTGGATTGAGGAAGTTTAACAAGAGTCACTAACCCACCCAACCATATCACAGGTAATTCAACAACTTTAGGAGAAACCTAACTCGCCCACCATATACACTTGGAAAGAAAATATCCTCAAGTATAAGCAGTGTTTGGTTTTGTCCCCGAATTTAGAAGTCAAGCCTAGGATCTTAAATGAGTTACATTCATATTCCATTACGGGTCACTTAGGATTCCAAAATAAATATTTGTGTGCTCGTCGTTAATTTTTCTGGGAAGGCATGAAGAAGGACATCCTTACCTTTGTAAATGAATGTGATATTTTCAAATGCAATAAAGGTGAAACTGTCAAGACCCCAGGAGCTCTGCAGTCGTTACCCATTCCAACTTCTATTTGGACTGGCATCTCCATGGACTTTATCATGGGCCTTCCAAAAGTGGAAAACAAGTTAGTCACTATGGTTGTGGTCAATTGCCTCTCAAAGTATGGACATTTTTGTGCCTTACCACACCCTTTTATGCCCACTATGGTAGCACAAGTTTTCATTGATTAGATTTTTAAATTGCAAGGAATTCCAATATCCATTGTGTTTGATCAAGACCCGACTTTCACCAACACATTTTGGAAAGAATTGTTTAAATTACAGGGCATGCAATTGAACATGAGCACAACATACCACCCCCAGATGGATGGCCAAAATAAATTTGTCAATAAATATTTGTAAACATGTTAGCGATGTTTTGCCTCAAATAAACAACACCAGTGGGTGTAATGTTTACCATTGGAAGAATGGTGGTAAAACACTTCCTATCATGCAACAACCAAAATGACACCATATGAAACGGTGTATGGCCAACAACCAGCTACAATAACTTCATATATTCTAGGCACATCAAAGGTATAGGCTATTGATAAGTTGTTGCAAGGTAGAGTAGTTACCCTAGCGGATTTGAAGGATAACCTCCACATGGCCCAAAATCATATGAAGAAATAGGTTGACCAGTTGTAACAAACTACCGATTTCTGACATCAAAAGGGTAAGTAAAATCACAAACGAATTTATTTTTTATTTTTTTACCATAGAATAACTTGCAATCAACATTTGAATTCGATAATTAAAAATGAAATAAGGTAATACTTTGAAAACTTGTTACACATTAAGTACTTACGATTGAGGTAATTTATGCAACAATAAATTTTTAAATAAGTAAAATGTCCCTAGAACAAGACTAATCTAGTCATCAAGAATCAAGGATGTATTTTCACTATCTAAATGAATATATCCAGAGTAACAAGGTGTAAAAATCATATATCTAATGTATCCAAGATTTTTCAACCTGCGCATTTTATTCATATTAGAAGTGGAAAACTTAGTTATATATTATTTAATTTTGAAATATATCACAGTTAAATTATAATATCCGTCAATAGAAAAATCATTGGTGTTAACCTAATAATTTATAAAATCAATCCTTAGTGTAATACTACGGCAATTCATAATCTTCATCTAAAATATTATTGTTGGAGTTACTTCACACACCTAGGATTTATTTTTCCTAATTTTTTTCCTTTTTTATTAGTCATAATTAGTCATTATCCAGTCTCTTATATTTTAGGGGAGAATATTCCACCTGGATAATATTCTCTTTCAATTGACACTTCAGTTTGAATAGTTGAGTTGAGTTTAGATATTGCATTGGTTTTGTCACCATGAAACATTGGTATCATCACCAGCTAATGCGCACTTACCTTGGGATCATCACCAAACTAGCGCATTACCCTCGATTTCCTGAGTTAAATCCTCACTACTCTATGTTCAATCAGTTAATTGAAGACTAGTTGACTAGTTAACTCAACTAGGTGGCAGTTCACTTCTGTAACTGTTGGTGTGTGTCTAGATCACTCTATACCACCACTATGTCACATTGGTTCTCCTCCAGTGCGCACTCATTGAGTTATACAAAGTATATCATGTGTAAATTATTCATTATTCAAATGGTTAATGAGAATTCTTTCATTATTTCTCTCCTTCTTCTTCTTTCTCCTTTTTTCTCTGAAAATGTGTGTATCATTGTTTAGCTAGATCTATTCTATGTAGTTTCAACACATTTACATGGCATCAGATCCAACAAACTGCTAAACAAAATCTACACCAAAATGTTTTGCAGGTACAAAAGATTGAAGACAGCGGAAAGATAGATTTCCAAAAAGAATTCATTCTTACAACTTACAACTATTTTGCATGGAAGGAGAAAATAGCCATACATCTCCAAACTAGAGGGTTGTACATGTTAAACTTGAATACATATACAAAACTAACATCATTCATAGAAAAATCCAATTACTTAAATCGCATGGAAGAGGCACTCGGAACAATTTGCAGTCCTATTTATCCTGATCTCCTTTTTCACATATCTTCTTGTAAAACTCCCAATGAATCTTGGACCACCTTGGAAGGGCTCTTCAGAAAACATGATGATATGAGGGGACACATGTTGGAGGTGTATTTTCTCACATTGGATCCAAAAATCTTAGACAATATCCAATATTTCTTTACAAAATTCAAGGATTTACTGTCGCAACTCAAAGCTTGCGGGGTTGATAAATCAGAGGAGGAGAAACAAATGGTTCTCACCATTCTCTCCAATATTGGTCTTGAATTATCTGTATTTGTATCCACATTCCCTTCTATCATATTCACCTCTGGATCCACCTGGAAGACGCCTTCTCTTGAGGAGTTATCGAATCCCTGACACAGGAGCAAACCAAGCTCATAAACATGGGCACAATCAAAGGCCTAGGTGCACATGCACTCACTGTGAAATATGGAAGCCACCAATATCATAAATCTAAAGATAAATATAAATGAAAAAGATCATGCACATCTGAAGAAGTAAGGTTACACAAAACCCTTCACCAATGCCTTCGGATCCAAAGGGGAAAAGGGAAGAAAAGGGGAGAAATGCATGTATTGTCACAAAGGATTCCATTCAGAATCTGCATGCATGAAAAAAAAATACATCTGATGTCTCAAAAACTTCAAAAAAAAACCTTGGAGATCACATCCCTGAGGGTGCCAAGAATAAGAATCCAGAAGATCAGAATTCTAAGAAAGGAAATTTTATCCATGCCTTGACTTCCATCAACTCCTCTTCTGATGCTTGGATCGTTTATTCAGGAGAATCACATCACATGGTTGCCTCAAAAGAATTATATTATTCATTGGATGCATGAAAAGGTCCTCCTATTCTAATGGGGGACAACTCTTCTGTCGAATTCATCGGCAAAGGAAGGATTGAACTCACCAACAGAAGCTTCAAGAATGTGTTGCAGGTTCCCAAACTTTTGGTCAACGTTCTCTCCTTGTATCAGATGACGAACTTCATAACAGGAAAGAAATTCATATTAACACCAAATTTCATGGACATCTATGGCATGCATACCAACTCCAGGGTTGCTACCGGTGAGGTAAATCATCAGTCTAGATTGTATACATTTTATGAATTCATTGAACCTAATTCTTCTTTAGTTCTTACTTATGCTGATGAAAGTAGTAGGATATGGCATGAAATTTTTGGACATTTGAATTTTAGATACATGCAACATCTTAGCAAGAAAATATTGGTTGATGGTCTACCAGACATCCATTTCTCCAAGGGAGTATGTGAGGGATGTGTTCTCGGAAAACACCCTCAAGAGAAATTTGACAAAGGAAAGTCTTAGAGAGCTTATGCACCTTTATATATGATCCACAGTGACTTTATTGGTCCTTTTCTGCATCCATCCATCAGCAAAGTGAGGTTTGTTCTCATTTTTGTTGATGATTTCTCACATTTTACATGGATCTACTTTCTCAGGAAAAAATCTGAGGTCTTTCAACACCTCAAAGAATTCAAAGCTCTGGTTGAGACACAGTCTGGAAAGAAGATCAAACTCCTCCAAACTGATAATGGGGGAGAGTATGTAAATCATGAGATCCATAATATTTTCCATGAGGCAAGGATTCAATTGCAACACACAGTTCCCTATACTCAGCAGCAAAATGGAGTTGTTGAGCAAAAAAAGAGATCTCTAAAGGAAATGGCATCTTGCATGTTGCATGCAAAGGTCACTACCACAGAGACTATGGGTTGAAGCACTTAATTTTGTAACATACATCCAAAAACGATCTCCCCATAGATATATCTAGGATAATACCCCTTATGAGGCTTGGAGCGGTCTCAAACCAGAAGTGACCCACTTTCTCATTTTTGGTTCACGTGTATGGGCCCGGATTCCCTCTGAAAAGAGGAAGGCACTTGATCCACAGAGAACTGAGTGTATTTTTTTTGGATACCCTAACGGTGTGAAGGGATATAGGCTTATTGATATTTCTTCAGACCGGCTCATCATTGAGCGTAGTCTCTGATTCAAGGAAAGTGTCTCGCATGCACCTCAATAGCTACATGCAGACACCTTCATTCTTCCACCTATCTGAGATGATAAGAATGCACATGTCGACTCATATTCAGATGAGATTTATGATTCATAGGCCTCAGATGATTCAGATTCAGATTTAGTACAGTCATATATAGAGTCAGAGCATCCAGATGCAGTTGCAGATCCAGACAAGAGGCCCAAGTGGGCACAGACTACTCATCAGGATGCATGGGATCTCATTGGTGATCTAGCCGATACTAGGAGGACTCGATCTAATTTTGAGGATCCTCCTATTTCACTCACTACCACTGAACCATTTCCATCTAGGCATATTTTCTTGGTTCAGTCTTCAGATCCACAGTCTTATGGCAAGGCTGCTGGAAATCCCTTTTGGGAATCTGCCATGTAGGAGGAGTACAAATCCCTCCTCGAGAACCAGAATTGGGATCTGATTCCCCCTCCTTCTGGGAGGAAACTTGTCATATTCATATGGGTCTACAGTACCAAGAGCACAGTGGATGGACAGATTAGCATATACAAATCCAGGCTTGTCACCAAAGGCTTTCAGCAGGTTCATGGTTTTGACTATGATGAGACCTTCGCTCCAGTAGCAAAGATGGATTCCATACGATTGGCACTTTCCATTGTGGAATCCAAGGGATGGTAATTCCATTAGATGGACATGAAGAATGCATTTCTTCACAGTGATCTCTCTAAGGAGATCTACATGGAGCAACCCTAGGTAATTATGCAGGACTCATCTTTGGTCTGTCGACTGAAGAAGTCCTTTTATGGCCTCAAGCAGGCTCTGAGGGCATGGTATGCCAATATGGACTCCTACCTATTGTCACAAAAATTTGTATGTTGTAAATCAGACCTAAATGTTTACAGGCTTGGGACGGTTGATTCACTTCTACTCTTAGTTCTATATGTTGATGATTTTTTGATCACCGGCTGCTCGACTTTAGCAATTGTTGCAGTCAAGAGGATTATACATGATAGTTTTTTTATGATGGACATGGGTCCACTACACTTCTTCCTTGGACTCAAGATCAATTAGGATGAATCAGACATCAAACTGTCTCAGGCCAAGTATGCTCGATAATTCCTTGAGAGATTTCACATGACAGACTGCAAGTCTACTCCGACTCCTTTCCTATCAGGAGACAAACTTGAGGATGGAGGGGAGACTCCATTGGTTGAATTCACACTGTATAGACAACTATTGGGGAGATTTTTGTATCTCACACACTTAAAACCAAACCTCTCCTATGCAGTTGGCACAGTTTCCAAGTTCATGCAGAAGTTGCATGAGCTACATTGGAAGGTTGCAAAGCGTACCTTCGATACGTATAGGGAACCATCACCTTTGGGATTCATTATGCAGTAGAATCTACATTATATCTCATCGAGTTTACTAATTTTGACTGGGCTGGCGATAACACTGGTCGCAAGTCCACATCTAGTTACTCACTCAGTCTTGGTTCCAGGCCTATCTGTTGGTCGAGCAAGAAGCAAGCTGTCATTTCTCTATCTTCAGTCGAGGAATAGTAAAATGGGGTAGTTAACATAACCATTCAGGCTATTCGGCTACAACATTTTCTCACTAAGTTTGGAATTCAGTTTCATCGGTCAATCGTCATCAGGTGTGACAACCAGAGCACTCTAAAGTTCTACAGAGATCCATTTCAAAGGCAACGGATGAAGAACATTGAGATCCACATGCACTACATCTGGGACTTAGTACACGAGGGGATCATTGACTTATAGTTCTATCCATCAATAGAACATACGGCAGACATCTTCACCAAAACCTTCACTGAGCAGAAGTTTCATTCTTTGCAAATTCATCTTGGAGTGAAGGACACAATTTCCTAACAACTGTATTTCTTCCTTTTACATACATTGTACCTTGAGGGGGGGGGGGGTTCCCATGAGGTTCTCCCTCTTTCCTCACTTTATTTTAGTGTATCTTTTGTATTTGTGTACCAAACATGGCCTCATTTCCATGACCCATTCCTTATTTTCACCATAGTGATGTTCAGGAGGGGTGTTGGAGTTACTTCACACACACCTATGATTTATTTTTCCTAAGGTTTTTCTTTTTTTATTAGTCATAATTATTCATTATCCAGTCTCCTATATTATTAGTCATAATTAGTCATTATGAGAAATTGCTACTTCTTAGACCTGAGTTAAGGTATGTCTTTCACATAACACATAGTCAACAGTACTTACAAACTCTTCACAAGACAACAAAGTAGAGCCACCAAATGATACATATGTCATACATAAATCAAGGTAGACATCGTCACGCTCATGGTAGGGATAGAGTAATTTCCAGCTGCTAAAGCTCCCTTCACTTCTAAAAATAGTTAGGTTAAGGTCGTGTTATTCCTAAGAAAATTGAACGTGCAATCCCAAGAGTAATTTAAAATAAACAGACAYGGATCAACATTGTTCTTTTACCAATTGAGCTTGGRACAAGAGCTCAAATCTAAGTCTAAAMCAAACAATCATCCACTATGAATCTATGCRTTGTATCAAGGAATGGCTTACCAGGTAATATATTGGATTTTAAAAACCTTAAGAATCCTCGAAGGACTAAGGTTTAATGACACAAATAAAATAAAAATCACATAAGTTCATAAACATAGAAAACAAAATGATGTAAAAAAAAGGTTTTCGACAACGCTCGATACCCCACTGATAATATAAAAAAAATCCTAATTGATCTGCATACACAATGATGACTACATGATGTATTGAGGATTGACGCTCTATTTAAATGTCATTTTTTGTGTTTAAAAGAGAATACAATTACCATAATTTTGCATTCTCAATAATCGCATTTTCAGGAATTTCTCAATAAGCTTAGACAAAAATAACTAGAGATTGTTACACATCTAAATATATGCTTTGAGAATAGCCACGCCGGATCTAATTATTGTTATAATGAATAATGGGAGTATTACATATTCATCTATAACAAAAATTATAATTTTTGAATTATAACATTGCTCACAGGACATGATCCTTTCGTTCTCATTAGGTACGAGAATTTAGTTTTTGAGTATCATTGGAATTGAAGGTTGTAACATTCAACACAAATACAGTTTAATCGTAATTTATGTATAAAAACTAAAATATTCTTCTCTGAATATTCAACAATATTTTCATATGAATTCCTGATATAGAATTACAAATGTTTATCCTTATTTTGGATTTAATAACAGTACACATAAATTTAATAGAATAATAAAATGACTAAATAAAAATATCATAACCAGTTGTTTGTTGATGTTTGATTTTGATCTTCCATTTTAATTATTTGCACAATTCTCTCCTTCTCACCAGCTAATCAAATGTCCTCACTATACCTCCCAGCCAATGCTAGGGGTACTCTTCTTCCCCCTTATCCCCCCAGGCCGCAAAGGGGCCACACACAGAAAAACAAACTCAATAGCACAAACTTACCCTCACACGGAGAGGATTCCACCTCTTGCACAAGTTTGCAGCTCAACTCTCCACATGTAAACTAGTCAGTAAAAACTTTCAACAACATTACATTCATCCAACAATAGGGTGAGTTCTCCCTTCCTCGCCATTTCTTTTATAGGAAAAATTGCATCAACACATGTCCTCTCATGCACAATTAAACAATTTTAAAAAATTAAATTAAGGATTATTCACCCACAACACATGTCACACTCCCCCCAAGTTGCACATGTTAAATCCCCTTTTATTTTTAATTAATTAATCATTTTCCCTCACACCCACAATTAGTTCATATTTTTCCTCTTAGTTGTCTCTTAGTTCCCCTGTATCTCTTTTATTATGTCCCCTAACTAAATTTCAGTTTGAGTATGATTAGGACTCTTCTCTTAGTTATAATTTAGTAGTTTATTGACTTAGGATACTAACTCTATGTTAAGACCTCATTCTCTCATGAAATGATTTATTTTTAATTAAAAATTATTTTTTATTATTTTCATGCACACATGTGCACAAACCCAACTTTTGATTCTTGTTCTCCTTTTACTAAATTTATTAATTCTAAATTCCCTTAAACCTTTTAATGTTTTATTTATTCAAACCTCTCAAACTTAGGCTCTTTGTTAGTTTTCTAGTTTATAATTTAATAATTAATTGTATTCTCTTTTCTAAAAAAATCCATGTTGATTAATTGGTTTGGTTGTCATTGATGTCAACCCTTGAAGAAAGTCTGGTAGTGAATTCCGGTAGCATAAAGGTTTGGGTAATGGACCCAAGTTTGTTTGATGTATAATAGTATGATTTTTGATATATTTTCAGGTAAGACTATTCTATTTCGATAGTACATGTCATGCCATTTTCGTTTTTATGTGGAATGTCACATAACTCCTCACGGTTTGAGAGTTATGGCCTTACGAAGTTAAAGGACCCTCATATGATTGGCTTGAAACCCCAAAAGGTCAAAGAAGTGAAACTGCTTGCAAAGAGGATTATTTAATTAATAAAGTGTAGCGACAAAGTCAAAGAGGATTATTTAAATAATAAAGTGAAGTGACAAATTCAAAGAGGATTATTTAAATAATAAAGTGAAGTGAGAAAATCAAAGAGGATTATTTAAGTAATAAAGTGAAGTGACAAAGTCAAGGAGGATTATTTAAATAATAAAGTAAATGGAGAACTTTATAATTATGGAAAGTGGTTATAAGAAGGCTAACCCTAAAATGAGGAAAATGGTTTAAGTGGTGAAGTGGTTATTGGATACATGGAAAAGTGGCAAATTGGGCAAATTTGGACATAGGTGACTATGTGGACAAAGTGGCCTAGAAGATGCTTCTAAGGAAGCTACTTGGAGAGTATAAATAAGAGGAAAGGCTCTCTCATTTTAATTACACTTGAGCATATTGAATATCTATAGGTGACTGAGGTAACCAAAGGATATCTAAGCTCAATTTCAGAGGGAAGGTGAAGTAAAGAAGGCTGAAATTCAAGGGAGGATAAATTCTTTTGATGATGCTTTCTAAGGTATGTTATTTACAGGTCATCTCACCATTTTTGCAATAACTTATTTTCTAGAATGATTCAGACTGCGAAATTGGGAGACCATTGAGAAAACATATCCAAGTAGTTGTGGTACAAATTTCACCTTATGTATCGTTGTATTTTTGGAGTTACACTCCGTGGAAAATAGTGTTTGTGGCTAATCCTAAAACTAGTCCAAAACAGGTGTTTCGGGTAAAAATGTCATAAC
This sequence comes from Picea sitchensis, assembly GCA_010110895.2. Classification (NCBI taxonomy): domain Eukaryota; kingdom Viridiplantae; phylum Streptophyta; class Pinopsida; order Pinales; family Pinaceae; genus Picea; species Picea sitchensis. Next base: position 68,976 of record SNQJ01S0066972.1, on the reverse strand, counting down.
TTCTTCATAACATATCCAAATTTACTGAGACCAAATGTGTTGGTTATAGTAAATTATGTAGTATTCTGTGTACAATTTTCATATCCATACAACAAATATTCTATGTGGGGCATGCTCTACAGGTTTTCTCTCTAGAATAATTCACAATTCAACAAGGTATGTCATTTTTTCTATAACTCCTTTTATGAGAGGATACTAGTGACACCTCGAGGAATTGCATAAAAAACATTGAAGAACATTGTGTATTATTTTCAAATCTTTATTCATTATGGGTACATAGTTATGATTATTTCAAGTTAGGGTTGTTGACTAATTCAAAACTAGTCATGTGAAACTAAAGTAAAGTTTGATGAAATACTAGTCTCTTGTTGTTAAATTTAAGGAAGGTTTGCAGGTTTAGGTACAATTTGGTGCATGGTTGATGCACTTGTTTATGGTACAATTTGATTATAGGTTGTTTGGTAAGGGTTGGTGCATGGTTGATGCACTTGTTTATTGTACAGGTTGATTACAGGTTGAGGTACAGGTTGATGCATGGTTGATATATGGTTCAGGTTATTGGTGTAAGTTTATTGGTACAAGTTTACAACAGTATATCTCACAGTGATAGTGTGACAGTGGTTCCATCATTCTACTTATACGTTAGGGCGGTTGGATGAGGCAAGGACAGGTGGTTGTAGAAACCTTCTGGTTGTAGCCGAAGAACATAGGGGGTTGTAGCATCCTTCTGGTTGTAGCCAGAGAATTGGGGAGTTGGATATTCCCTCAAGTTGTAGCCTGAGAAACTATAGAGTTGGAGCCTCCTTCCAGTTGTAGATGGAAAACAAAGGAAGTTGGTGCTTCCAATGAATGTAATTCTTCAAGACATATAAGAAAAAAAATTCTATGGTTTTCTCCTGCTTTGGGTTTCCACGTAAAAACACGGGTGTACTGTGTATGTGTATGATTGTTCATTTGTTCATTGTTTATTTACTCTACAAATATTGGATGATAATGCTACATTGGTATAACACTTTAATTATACGATTAAAAAGGATTGGATTGTTCTATTACTGATTCACCCCCCCTCTCAGTAATCTAACAATTGGTATCAGAGCGAGGTTCCTTCAGAAATCAGTTTAACCACTAAAAGGTAGGTCATGGAGAGCAACAACATGTATAAAAATGGAATACCACATTTTGTTGAACAAAGGATTACTTTATGGATTTATGAACATACACAAAAGGATTTATGTCCAAAATTCATAAACAACTTTCATAAAGGATTAAAGGATTGATAAACAACTTTCAAATTCATACACAAAAGGGTTATCCAAGAAGGCCTAGTGAAACACATAGAAGAAGTTACAACAGGTTTGAATCCTTGAGCACTGAAGTGGAATGCTACAAATGTAAAAACTTTGGACACATGGCCAAAGATTGCAGAATTACATTCCCTCCTAGAGAAACACAACATAGCAACAATAGTCACAGACAGGAACCTCAGAAAAGGACATGGATAAGAAATCAAAATCAGTATAGCAATGAAGAATTCACACTCGCTCTACAAGATAAGAAGAAGAAATGGGGTTGATATGTTGACAGTGGTTGTTCAAAACACATGTTAGGTGATAAAGATAGGTTTCTTACATTAAGAAAGGAAGGAGATGGATCAGTCTCCTTCGGAAATGATGATTCAGCTAAAATCATTGGAAAAGGCACAATTAGAATTGGGAACAAGAATACCAAGGAATAAAATGTTCTACTAGTAGAAGATATGAAACATAATCTTCTAAGTGTGAGTCAAATGTGTGACCAAGGTCATAAAGTTACTTTCGATTCACAAAAGTGTGAGATAATAAAAGAAGGTTCAAGAAAATTAATTACAACAGCTGCAAGAACTTCAAGCAACATATATGTATTAAGTGAAATTGGAAATGAAAAGTGTTGCCTAGGAAAGGAAGATGAAAGTTGGATATGGCACAAAAGAATGGGTCACATACATTTTGATAACCTTGTCAAAGTCAGCAAAAGGGAAGTAGTTAGAGAAATGCCCCAGATCACGAAACCAACCAACACTTTATGAAATCATTGTCAACAAGGAAAGCAAACAAAGACCAGGTTTAAATCAAAAGAATATTCAACGACAAGACCACTAGAAATTGTGCATATTGATCTAGTTGGACCAACTACAACAAAGGGTTTAAAAGGTGAGAAATACTTTATGTTATTATTTGATGATTATAAAAGAATGACTGCATTTTTCTTTCTTAGGAACAGAAGCTTTTGAAAACTTCAAGGTCTACAAGGAAATGGTTGAAAATGAAATGGATTCAAAAATCAAATGCTTGATCTATGATAATGGAGGAGAGTTCACTTCAAAGGAATTTATGGACTACTACAATAGTCATGGAAGAAAAAGGCAATTCTTCATTGCTAGGACACCTCAACATAATGGAGTGATTGAAAGAAAGAACATGATTGTATAGGAAATGGCTCGAATAATGCTAATGGATTCCAAATCGACAGTTTGGACATAGGTAGTGCATA
>SNQJ01S0066972.1:31370-66437 GCA_010110895.2 Picea sitchensis | reverse complement strand
GTTATCTCTTTCTGTTATTTGCTGCATACACACATATAAACACATCTAAAGGTAGATCAGCAAATTGTTTGACGAAATACCTCACTCATAAAAAGTTTTAAAAAGACACCAAAACAGTGATGATCCTTGCATAATGGCTTGGGATCATTACATTGAGAACTCGAAGGAAATTGTACCCAAAAAAATTATTGATATTGACTCGACTGATACTCCTAAAGGTTAGAACGAAAGATCCATCTCTATACCCGTTGTCGTTAATATTCTGTCTACCCCATCCTTGCCATAAGTAAAGGTTTTAGTTCTCCGAAACCCTGAAGAGAATATTGTATACCCGGATTCATCCCCTGTTGGCTCTCCTATTTATATATCTTGTAAGTCCGAGGAAACCATTCCATGTTTCCCTTTTCATCCTCTTCTAGATTTTTCATCTCCTAACAACCTTTTTCCAGAATTTCCTTCGCCACATCTCGAAGAAGCTGAAAGGTCACCACTTCGGTCCCTCAAAGTTTTTGAAAACCCTATTTTTTCCCGAAGTCCGTCCCCTAGACTTAGAATGGTTGATGTTGGAGGATGTGGTGCTGGAGGTGGAGGAGGAGGTGGACAAGGTCAAGGACAACCCCCGCCCCCTAGAATTGTTTCCAAGGTAGCATCTAGATACGCTCCCATGGTCTTCCCTGTAATCTTGCATGATTTACCTAAAAATTGTATGAAGAAATTACGAAAATTTACAGAAGAAGGATATTTAAATGCCACAGAGAACATAACATTTTTCGATCAGTTCGTTGATATCCTTGGCATTGAGCATGAATATGTATACTCAAGGATTTTAGTGAAAACCTTCGAAGGACAAGCACGAATCTAGTTTTGAGTACTCCTGGTAGGATCCCTATGGTCATATGATGATTTAGAAAATGCATTTTTAAGACAGTGGGGAGAAAAGAAAGACCACATGTATTATTTGACTGAATTCGGGGCTCTAAGAAAAAGAAATTATGGTTCAGTTCTCGAATTTACTTAGAGGTTCAACAAATTATATCATAAGATCCCAGATGAAGTTAAACCCTCTCAACCTACGGCAAAGGTAACTTTCGCAGGGGGTTTTGAACCCGAATTTGCCCTACTTTTAAGAGAAAGAAGATCAGTCACTCTGGCAGGAATGCAAGACGACACCATAGAAATCAAATCAAATATGATGGAATATGGTAAATTAAAATCCAAGGTTGAGACAGGAACCAAAGAACCTAAACACTTCAAGGAACAAGCAGGACCCTCCGGATCAGGGAAGTCTACGGAAGAAAAAATGGATGACATAGCTAAGATAATAAAAGATTTGTTGAAAAAAATATCTAGAATGGATCTAGACCAAGACAAACCCAATTCGTTCGCAAGAAGTCAGTTCAGGAGAAATCCTAACCCCTAGACACAACGAAGGCCAGTAAAAAGCGAAGATCAAAAAATCCAAGCTCCGTTTAAAACGAAAAATTTTATGCAAAGGGATGATATTGAAAACTATGAGGGGTTAGAAGAGGATATAAACAACCTTAGTGATGATGACCAGGAACCTCATTTAACTAAATAGGATTATGAAATATCCTTAGACTGAGAACCCCTATTTAGTAATGAGGAAAGTATACATAATCTAGGAGAGTATGCATATCAAGGAATCGTCGACTCCATAATTTCCAAACTTTAAAAGAAGTATAATTTAAGGCCTGGATAACCAAATACTACAAGTGTTCCACCAAAAAATATTTTATCAAGAAATAAAGCGAATGAGGCAATTGTTACTAAACCACTAGTTGAAACACAAGTTGTCCGAACAAAAACAGTTGAAACAAAAGCAACACAAACTAAGAAAATAGAAAATATTGAAGCACAAGCTACAACTAGAGAAATCGAAAAGACAACTGGAGGTTTCAGTTTAGAAAATGAACTAAATAAAATCAAAATCCCTGCCCTTGGTTGAGCTTGCCAAGAATCCAATTTATAAAAAACAGATTGGTAAAATGATAAATTTTTCTGATGTTGAATGTCACGCATATGTGATTAATATACAATATGAAATACCTACGATTACGTTTGGTCCGCACATCGAAAATACTAAATATTATGTTGCTCTGTTTTATATTACATTAACTGTGCATGATCACCTACTTCATAATTGCATGTTAGATTCTGGGGCCTCTCACAATTTAATGCCTAAAGTTATCATGGAAAAATTGGGCCTTGAAATCACTAGACCTTATCAGGACCTATACTCGTTTGATTCAACAAAATTTAAGTGTCTCGGCATGATCAAGGATTTGGTAGTGAATCTTGCACAGATTCTTGTAAAAGGTATCCTTATGGATGTAGTCGTGGCTGACATCCCTGCCAAGTATGGCATGCTTCTATCCAAGTCTTGGGGCACACAATTAGGAGGATCACTTCAACTAGACATGACTTATGCTATGATCTTGACTTTTGGTGGACAATTTACTTGACTGTACAGGGAGACTAGACTAGCATATACTGTAAGTGACCCCCAAAACCCAAAAACTTACCCAGTCTATGTTGTCGATGAGGATTTAGGAAACTGTATTTTATCAATAGACGATGATTTTGAAGAATGTATAGAAGAAGAAAACAAAAAAATAGAAAAAACAAAGAAAAGTGTAAATAGTAGAGAAGGAGTATGGAAAATGTTTTTTGATGATGCTTCGTCCTACGAAGCGACAGGAGATGGCGTGTTATTTGTTGCACCTAGAGATGAGTACATAATCCCCTTTTCATACAAATTATAGTGGGCAATTGATTATACAAATAATTTATGTGAGTATGAAGCTCTAGTATTAGGATTAGAGGATGCTAAGAAGATAAAAATTGAACATCTAATAGTTTATGGTGATGAAGAGCTTATCGTGAAAAAAATAAAGAAGAAATATCAAGATAAACATCCTAGGCTAAGGTCATGTAGAAATTGCGCATGGGATTTGATAGATAATTTATTCTCGTCATTTAACATTCACTACATTCCTAGAATGGAAAATTAGCAGGAATACTCTTTAGCCAAATTCGTTGCTACGTTTGTACCACCTATTGTCCTAAAGTTGAAGTATCATATTGAGATGGGACACAAACCTTTGATCCCAAATAATGTGCAGCACTGGCAATTTTTTGAAGATGACGAGCAGATTAAACAGTTCCTAGAAATGGTTGATGAGTTCTCTAAGACTCATATAGGTCAAAAAAATCAGAACGATCCTATATGGATCATGCAGGAAGGTGAAGATCCTAGAAAGTTCCAGGATATGATCACAAATCACCGAATGCTTGTGCTTAAGAACAATCATAACCCTAGAGTTTTAATACCTTTAGAAATATTGTTGACCAAGATGATATACCCTTAAAATCTACCTTATGACCTCATCCTGAAGAGGTTGAAGTAATGATATAGGAACTAAAGAAGATCCTAAGCTAGTCAATTAAGCTATTCAATATATCTAAATACCTTCTAGCCCAGGTGAAAAGTAAATATGTTGAATTGCTTAAAAAGTACAAAGATGTCTTTGCATGGTCCTATGATGATACCTCTGTAATTGAACACAAGATTCCTTTGAAGCATGGTATCAAACCTTTTAGGCAGAAGTTGAGACGGATAAATCCTATCCTCTTGCCAGTAATAGAAACAGAGGTCAAGAAGATTCTTGATTCAAATATTATCGTCCCACTTAGGTATTCTGAATGGGTAGCAAATTTGGTACCCATCAAGAATAAAAGTGGAGAAATAAGGCTTTGCATGGATTTTAGGAATTTAAACAGGTCATCCCTGAAGGACAGCTACCCACTGCCAAAAATGGATCATGTCCTGGAAAAAGTAGTTGGAGCTAACAGAATGTCTATGATTGATGTTTTCTTCTATTATAACCAAATTGTTGTCCACGAAGATGATAAAAAAAAACCTACATTCACCACTCCGTGGGGAACTTTCATGTATGATAAAATGCCATTTGGTTTGATGAACGCAGGGGACACTTTCCAAAGAGAGATGGATATAGATTTCATCGGTGAGAGAGATAAATTTGTTGTTATTTACTTAGATAATCTAACTATCTTCTCCAATTCTAATGGAGAACATCTAGTTCATCTCAAGAAAACCTTCGAAAAATGCAAAAAAATTGGTTTGTCTCTTAACCCTAAGAAGTCTCATTTCACTATGCAAGAAGGCAAGCTCCTGGGTCATATAGTTTTGAACGATGGAATCAAGGTTGACCCCAAGCAAATCAAGGCTATTGACACAATAAACATTCCTATAAATAAGAAAGAAATCCAGTCTTTTTTAGGGAAGATAAATTTTTTGAGAAGATTTATCCCTAAATTTGTTGAAATTGTCAAACTGATCACAGATATGTTGAAGAAAGATAGTGATATGAAATGGACTGTCGAAGCTAAAGCATCATTCAAGTGAGTTAAGAAAGCTATAAGTGAATCTCGAGTGTTATCTAGACCGGACTATACTAAGGAATTATTGATCTTTTATTTTGCATATGAACATACTATCGCAGTGGTACTCTTGCAAAAGAATGAAGAAGGTTTCGAGCAGCCGATAGATTTTTTCAGTAAAAGTCTCAGGGACACCGAATTAAGATATGATATACTGGAAAAACAAGCTTACGCGATGGTGAAATCTCCTAAAGCTTTCAAGACATATGTATTGAATTCCAAAATAATTGCTTATGTGCCAACAAGCTATGTTAAAGATATATTTGTACAACCGGACAGTGATGGTAGGAGAGGTCAGTGGTTAGCTAAAATTCAGGAATTCGATCTTGAAGTAAAATCGACCAAGCTAGTCAAAGGTCGGGTCTTGGAGAAACTATTAACAAAATCAAATTTTAGGGCACTCGGGATAAACCACCCGGAATCACATGGATATATCCCAGATATAAAGGAACTTGATGATCAAACCCCTATAGTCCAGATCAAAGATAAAATTTCTTCCTCTGATTGGTATCACGATATTGTTTCATACCTCCTCACCCTTCAGTGCCAGAGTGACATGACTCCATCCAAAGCGAGAATGTTGAAGCTACACACAGTTAAATACTGTATTATTGAAGGTAAATTGTATTGGAAAGATCCTCTAGGTTTCTTTCTATGTTGTTTAACAGAACCTGAAACAGAGAATATCATAAATGAATTTCACGAAGGAGTGTGTGGAGGACATAACGCCTAGAGGGAAATAGCCTACAAGATTCTAAGAGCTACATATTATTGGCCAAAGTTATCTACTGATGTGAATTCCAAGGTCAAAACCTGCAACCCCTGCCAACTTTTCTCTGGTAAGACAAAGCTCCTTGCACTACCTTTATTCCCAATCAAAACAGAGGCTCCTTTTCAAAAATGGGGTCTGGACTTCATCGGAGAAATACACCCACAGTCAAGCGCCCAACGTAAATGGATTTTGACTGCTACCGATTATTTCACGAAATGGGTTGAATCCATTCCAACTCGGAATGCCACTAATTTGGTAGTAATAAACTTCTTGGAAGAGAAAATCCTATCAAGATTTGGTTTCCCTCGAAAAATAGTCACGGACAACGCCCAGGCTTTCAAATCTATGGAAATGGTATTTTTTTGTCAAAAATATAACATTGTGTTAGGACATTTTGCAGCCTATTATCCTCAGGGAAATGGGTTGGCTAAATCATACAACAAGAGTTTGATGAATATAATCAAGAAAGTATTGACCGAGAATAAGATGGCTTGGCACATTCACCTAAAGTATACCTTATGGGAGAACCAGATCGGTACCAAGAAATCAATAGGTATGTCTCTATTTCAAATGGTCAATGGTACTGACATGGTCCTTCCCATCAATCCTGCTCTTCCTATAATGAAATTGTGGCAAGATCCAAAAGAGGATTCAAATGACATTACAAGGAGGATAAAACAAATAATTGAAGTCCAGCAAAACATGGCCAAATTAGATGACAAACTTCAAAAGCACCAAGACAATATGAAATCCCTCTTCAACAAAAAAGCCAAAGACATGGATTTTCTTCCTGGTGGTCTTATTTTAAAATGGGATGCTAGAAAAGAAGATGCGGGAAAACACGGCAAGTTTTATCATATTTGGTTCAGACCATTCAGAATTGCAGCCACAGAGGGAAATAATTCCTTCCTACTGGAAAATCTTGACAGAAAAAATTTGGATGCCCCTATCAATGGGTGTTATCTAAAACATTTTATGCAATAATCATGTTTCACATTACCATTGTATATACCGATTTGGTTTCTTGTTTAAATTTGCAATTTAATTTCCCTTCGTAGGTTATTTAAATTTTACTTCTTCCTTGTAAATAAACCAAGTTTTATTCGATATCATAAAAGCAAAATATAAAATATATGTACTACATATCGTTCATATTCTGCAGAATTTCTTGGTTTTTTTCTTTTTGTGCTCACGCAAAATACTCACTATCATATGAGAAATGAGGAGATATCGGAACCCAACATTTTTTTTCTCTCAAAACGGTTGATGAATTAATAATTGGTTTGATTGAAAATGTAAATGGAATCCAAGGTATGAATTTCTATATTTATTTTTTCAAGATGAAATGCTAAAGAAATCTTATCGGATATAAACTAGGTTTGACTCATGTAAATATAATCACATGATCAAAGATCAGAAAGGTATAAATATCTAGATTTCTGAATCAAATGAAAATAAAACAAAAATAAAATAAAAAGAAAAGAAAATAAGAATAAAAAGGGGCTTAAAAAAGAGAATCTTGATATTCGAGAAGTGAACTTGTGAGGAAATTATCTTCTTTTGCATCAAACCCTATGAGTCCTTAATCTGTTTCTTTTTCCTTATCTTCGAGATTTTACCTTAATCTGATTTCCACTACCTGGCCTTAAATATTCATAGAAAGAAATATGTTTTCCTTAGCTCTGAAAAATTAAGAACATGTCTTCAAAACAAGATTAGGAAAAAATATTTATATTCATCTAATTTTAACTTAAATAAAGTATGTCTAGGCTAATCCTGATAACTTTAGTTCTTCTAACATATTTTAACTGAGTAGTTCACTCAAGGAAAATCCCTGGAAAATAAAAAAAAATCCCATAAGATCTTCCCTATAGGAAAATATGTATTGAAGATCGGGAAAGAATTAGTTCAAAGTACAATCAAAAATTGTTGACAGACCTTCATTGTCAAATATTAAACAGATATCATCCCCTATATGATTCATACAAATTTATTGCCCACACTTCAAAAATATAAAAAATATAAGACAGATGGTGAAAGGAAATTCATAAAACAATTGCCCCCATCTAGTCCAAGACAAATGGTGAAAGGAAATTCATAATTCGATTGCCCCCATTTTGTCCAAAAGAGATGATGAAAGGAAATTCATGTAATGATTGTCCTCATCTCAATAAAATGCAAAAATGATAATTGAAGTGGTGAAAGGAAATTCAATGGGAGATGTAGATAACTTCACCGAGGTACTGAACAGGCTCGTTGGAAGTGAAGCAATATCTATGATATATGTAAGGTTGTCATACATGTATAAACATACATTGGTATCTAGTTCTCTTTCTGGTAATATTTACATTCTAAACCGACAAGGAATTCCCTAACTAAATTTGTTAAAATTACTTAGCCTTGATGCGAACGAAATCGACCAGAGTTTGATATTCCAGATAAATTTGTTTTGATTATCTTAAGCAAATCCAAACTCAATTTTAGGAAAATGAAACTATTAATAGCATAACTTGAGGTCAATAATTAAATGTGTTTTGAAGGTTTTCTGAGACTCAGTTGAAATCCATTTTTTATCTGTATGATTTTTTCCCTGAAAGTATTTCCCAGAAATACAATCATGACTCCATTTACCCAATAAAGACACTTGGTCTACTATTCTTCCATGCCTCACAGGGAGACACGATCCCAGATGGAGAATATGTTGGAACATATATAATCCTAAACTTTGACCTTTGCATTCTCCACTTCATGAAAATATAATCTTTCCCAAAGTGGTATCTCAAGAAATTAACTTTCAAATTTCAAATCAAATTTGTTTCTAGTTAATTAGTTGTAAGGCGTGCATGATATCTTTCGTTGATGAAGTTCCCTCGTTTGATTAAACGATCCCATTTTTCATAGAGTTTTGGAGCCACCTTATTGTTAAAGATTCCAATCACTAAAGTTCGCTTCAGAGCTTCGCGCTTCGGGCGTTTCGATAGGTCTTCAAGATTAAAATCCCAAAACCCGAAAGTGTCCATTATCACCTTTTCATAAACCTTTAAAGGACACAAGTCATAAGTAGACGTGTATATTTCGAGTCTTCCCTGGGATGACATGTGACATTCATGTCCAAAAGTTCCATCTGAAGATTCATACAATTCTAAGTAACACGTGGCACCCCCCAGTCTCAACACGTCATCTATAATGACATCATTTTTGACACGTCACTACGGGAGATGGCCTTTCGGAAATATAATAAAGAGCTAACTCGCAAATCCATGAAGCATTAAGATACTGAAAATATTAAATCTTAATTAATTAAGTTAATCTTGGTCAAAATATAATTAACAACTTCGTGTTTCATAGTTCGGGCGTTTACCCTTCATCATATCCTAAAATCTCTGAAGTTCGGGTTTCTGAAGCGCTGGAACTTAAATAGAATTAATTAAAACTTAAAAGTGATTAGCAGATAATTAATCATTTCGTGGCTTCAGGTTTCGGGGATTTCTTTCGAGCTACATTTAAAAACCTCGAAGTCTGAATACCCGAAGCACTTGAAGTTAAATGAAATTAATTGATATTTTAAGAGGGGTTATCTCATAATTAACCTTTTTCGGATTCGCAATTCAAAAAATTTCAAATCTATTTCATCCAAAACTCCTGAACTCGAACCACCGAATATTAATGGCATTTATCATAAATCAATGGTAATGATTTTTAGCATGGATCACGGATCTCCATATATACTTTCTCATCAAGGTTAAAAAAATTGTCGTCAATAAAGGTATACTCGAAACAATGCACCTGAGGTGAACATGAATTCTTGATTTTGAATTCTATTTTCATCTTCGCAGAATAGTAAGTTTTATCCAACTTAGAAGCTCATGCATTTGCCTGTAATAGGTAACCTCATTCCGATTTTATCGATATCATGGCACCACAGAAGATGATTAAAGAAGTTGGTGAAGGTGCAAATCTGAGTGTGGATGTTTTATCAGATACCACCCCACGACCCATAGACACGGTGAAATATTGGACACAGGTATTCAAAATTTTGGAACATGAGCTTATGAATTGCCCAGAAGATTCTAGAGATGAAGTGAACGAAATTCATGCAACTAAACTCAGGAATATAGCTCATTCATAGCTACACAAAATAGTTGTGTAGCCAATACTCATGTTGTATAACGATATGATAGGTTGGGCCCTGAAAAACGTCGACATCAGACCAGGAGCATTTTCAACCTTTAAAAGGTGGTTGTTGGGTCTTTCCGACTAGAACACATACAAGTAATGTATGAGTTATCCCCTGACTTTAAACATAATTTTAATGTTTCATTCATGTTAGAGTTTGAGCAACAGGAGTGTATACAATATGACAAAATCTATCCTGATATAATCAAGTCCTGGTGGGGTCACCCAGAAAAATTGAGAAACGCTCATGGTGTTTAAGCCACAGCGTCGTTGGATACTCATATGATTTATCTAGCTATGATTCTCTATAGGATATTTTGGAAGAAAAGTCCCACCCATTTCCTAGTCGCATGGGTGCCAATTATGCATGAGGTGTTTGAGGGCTACTCTTTCAACTGGGCCAAGATGTTGTCAGATAATGTGGCCAAAGAAATCACCGAATACCAGTTGGCTAAATCAAAGGGACATCATGCCCCTTTATACATGTCTGCATATATTATGGATGCCATATGTTTCATAACCCCTTTCCCACTAATGAATTGGAGTTGGACCCCAACCAGTGCAGAACCTATACACTTTTACCATTCCAAATTGTGGGAGGAAAAGGCCAAATATTTCTTCTACGAAATCTGCCATCATGTAGTGGTGCCCATTCATATAGAATCATGGGAAACCTGTGAAAAATAGCAGACTGGTTCATAAATGAAAAATTCACCTACATCAGGGTTTTTGGATGCTCAGTACCTCCTCATGCTCTCCCGAGGTTTTTACCAGACCGGCTAGTATGTCAAGAAGTATATTATCAAACAGTGACAAGGGGCATCAGCAAGGAGCTGAAAGAAGCCCAGAAAAAGGTATGGCCTACCTTCCCTCTCCAGTTCAGTATGTTTTCATTATTAGACTTTGGTCACTCCAAAGTGGAGGTTGCAGCTCTGGAGGATGTCAAGTTGGTTGACATTGAGTTTAAAAGGCACGATCCACACAAAATCATGGAAAATCACTTGTCCCAATACAACCTAAAGAGATATATGCATGAGAACTCCCCACATGATGAAGTATTCAGGGGAGTCAGGTCTTACAAGGAAGTGTTGAACAGAGTCCAAACTTTGTCCCCGGATAAATAGTCCAGTTTCTTCAATTTTCAAAAACACGAACGAAACAGCCTGTCGAAAGTACTACAGGGAGAATCGATAGCCACTTCACCTACACAAGAAACTATACCTCTGAGTTTTGAAACAGGGAGATCTAGCAAACATGATACTGAGGAAAACCTGAAGAGCACTGAAGTTTTAATGCATGAAGTGGAGGCTTTGCTATCAAATCCATTAGGCACTCAAGCAAAGGCTCATATTGAATCTTTTCTAAAGAAAGGGCAGGATACATCTCCTTCTACACTAGCCAAATCTGCTACCAAAAACGTTGAGAAACAACCATCTATGGAAATAGGTTCCCCTATTACTTCATTGACATCGTTGCAATCGAGTTTCAGAAATCCTAGTTCCGAAGTCATTTTTATAGGAGATCTTACCCCAATTTCGCCTGAAGAAATGCCTCCTTCAGACTTCTTCTTCAACAAGAAAAGGAGATCCATCGTCAAATGAGAAACACAACAGAAAGATGGAGTGATAATCAAAAGGAAAAGAATGGTGTATGATGGACAGAACTGAGATGATACGAATTTTGCAAAGGAAGTTGCAGGTTCGTTTGGTGATTTTGTCACTGCTAATCAATGGTCTGTGGAAAATTTGGCCAAGCAACTACAACAGAAATCCATGTTGATAGAGAAAGTTCAAAATTAAATGCACACAACTAAGAAGATTCTTCAGAACAGGGTGAGTCAAGATTTTGAGCAGATTGTCCAGAACAAGGTGAGTCAAGATTTTGAGCAGATCAGAGCATATGATAAGCAACAAATTCAACAACTCTAGGCCAATTTTGGCGATCTCCAAAGGAATTTGCAATTCAATCAAGGACTGATCACCCAGTATGTTGAATTATTAAAACAATTGCAATCTAAGTTGGAGTTGATCGAAAGTACCTCAGTGGATATTTCGTTTCTCAAGACCCAAGCAAGGGAAATAAATGAAAAACTAGAAAATGCCCTGCAAGATATTGTTATGAAGGTAGAGGCCATCCAGAATTGCTACCAGGCAATAGATCTTTCTCTGAAATACATATACATCAAATAAAGAGAAGCTCATTCAGCTTGAGTTAAGTTTCAGGAGGTTGTCTTATTAGCACCAAAGGATGATGTCTCAGATGTTCCTCGGCTTTCTCTTTCGGAACAAATAAGAGGTGATATAGCTTTAAAATCTTGGGAAACCAATCTAGCAAAAATAAAAAGACTTGTCGGAGAGGTAAATGAAGCTTATCTAGAAGCATTTTCCTTACAATACAAAGGACTAATTGATTTTGAAGGAAATGATATCTCTGAAGCCCTGGGTCAAATTGATATAGCAAAAACCTAGTATAATTCCAGAACAAGCAAAGAACAGGCTCTAACAACCATTTAGAAAATAAACCAGATTGATCTCCTCCAAATAAATAAATGGATAGTAAACCCAAGATTGCAATTATAGGCCATATCTCAAGGATCAAAAAGAATACAAGAAAATTTTCCCAAGGTAGAAAGAAATTTATACACTTTCGACGCAAATGAAGAAATTGAGCCTTCAAGGTTGGTGGTGAAATTGGTGAGCAAATGCATCCAATGCATTGAATATGGGAAGGCAAGCACATCTGGAAACAAGTAAGAAAGTGATATTACATGATTGGATATAGATGAAGGGATGATTGGAAACAAAGTTAGGATGACCAGGACGTTGTTCCAAAATAGAAAGAAAATCAGAAGACAGAAGTGCTTCGGCCAGCAGACGAAGAGATTGCCAACGAAGATCATCATTCTCTATGCTTTATTTTCTTATTTCCAATATTTAATATTTTAAATTATGAGAAGTCCAGTCATTTTGAGTTGTGACAGTTTTTTATAAATATATAGATTGAATATCTATCAAGGGTTGTTTCTTGCCGATTGTAATAGAGAAAACTCTCTTTATTGAGTACTAATACAAGTGCAGATAGAGATTCCACATTGTGTTTAGTTTGGGTTATGTGTTTCTTATGTTTCTCCATATCTCAGCATTTCTTTATGCATTCCTTGATAAATGTTTGATTTCAATTTAGTAAAAAAACTATTGTAATCGTATTTCATCAGTAATTTGCTAAGTAAGCAGTTTTTCCTCTGCATTTACTGTGAGTAAATCAAGACCTGTGAATTGTGTGGATTACTGTATATTATACTTTATTCAAGGCTACACTATCTATTTTCTTCTATTGCAACAAGATGAGACTCTTCATCAATTGATGCCTTGCTTTGTTTTACAGTTTTGTAGTTTTCTCTCACATCATTTGATATTACAATTTTGACTCAGACATGAAATACAGCCTCTGTGCTGTCATACTGTTAATTTCATTTAAGGATTTTTTCTCATATAACTAAGGTAGAAAAATCACTTCTAAAAAACACTCTCTTAAACTGTCTTGATGTTTGACATTACTCTTTGAGCCTTAAGTTTAATCTCAGGAACAACAGATACCATCAACATCCTCAACCTATGACATTTCATGCACACTCAGGAAACCTCATCATAATATCTGTCAATACTATACATAAATAAAATAACATATGAATCCCAATACTCAACACAACATAACTCATAAACCAAAACATAATCATAATGTACCATGTTTTAACCAGATCACTTTCTTGCAAGTGTCCTCAAAGAATAAGTCATTGTATAAATGTGATTAGTGGAACTAGATGTTACATACACCCCCTCTTGTTTTAAACTTCATCCCGGAGTTTGTATGGTCTAGAATAAAAGCAATAAATCTAGTTGATACTAATATATATATAAACTATCAAAATAAATTAGGAAATTGTTGACGCATCTCATATGTTTCCTCCCAAGTAACAGAGTGTGGGATATAACTATCCCACTATAACTTAACCTAATTGACTATTTGACGTCGTAGTTTTCGAGTGTTCGGATCCACTATGATCCCCCTCGTCTGATACCTACAAAGTACTCATGTCAATAACATGTGACAGATCTAAAATATAATGATGTAAAACTGAAACATGAAATACATCATGCATACTCCTCAAAGAATCAGGTAAGGCTAGTCGGTAATCCAAGGGTCCTTTCCTTTCCACAACTTTGAAAGGTCCCACAAACCTTGGAAAGATTTTAGCACCCTTTCCAAATTTAATTGAACTCTTATGTGGCTTCACCCACAAAAATACTTTATCACCTACTTCATAACTGCAGTCTATATGGTGCACATCCACATAACTCTTTTGTCGGTTTTGCGCGTATTTACTCCTTTTTCCTTATGGATTGCATTTTATCTTCCATTTCTTGGATCACTTTTGGTCTTACCGGGACCCTATCCTCTAGTCGATCCAAACTCAGAGGTGTCCTACATAGTCATCCGTAAAGAAATGCAAAAGGTGCCATCTTTATCTTACTCTGATAACTGTTGTTGTATGCAAACTCTACAAATGGAAATAATTATTCCCAATGCTTCTATTGATCCATCATGTACATATGAAGCATATCCTCTAAGATTTGATTCATTCTTTTTGTTTTTCCATCTGTTTCAGGGTGATATGTTGTACTAAAATTCAATTGTGTTCCCAAAGCCTCTTGGAAACTGGTCCAAAAACATCCATTGAATACCATTCCTCTATCAGATATTATCTTCCTTAGTACACCATGCAATCTTACAATTTCATTAACAAAAATTCTAGCTATGTCCAGTGTTTAATACATCATATGAACTAGAATAAAATGTGAACTCTTTGTCAAAGTGTCAACGAATAAAAAAATAGAATCATGTCTCCTTGTCGTCAGTGGAAATCCAACAAAAAAATCCATCAAAATGATTTCCCATTTCAATTTAGGAATCGCATGTGGCTGTAAAAATCTCGTTGGATGTCTATGTTCATCCTTTACTTGTTGAAATTCAAGACATATCACCAAATAATTAACTATATATGTCTTCATACCTTTCTAAAAGAATAGTGGTTTAATATTTTCCTTCATCTTCATGACTCCAGGATGAGCCATATACACTGCTCGATGAGATTCGTTCAAATTTAACCTTCTCAATTTGTCATTTTATGGTACAAAAATTCAACTCTAATATCTTAAAAGTCCATCACTGTCCAAAGAACAACCCTCATATCTAGGTATCATCATCTCATCTTGTCTGATATTGTCCTTTACTTCCTTGTACCAGTCATCATAAATCTGTAATGCTAAAATATTTTCTCAAAGATTCGTATGTAGTGGTATTACTGAGAAAATGTGAGGTCTCCGACTAAATGCATTTTCTACTTTGTTAATTGTTCCCTTGATATACGTGATCTCAAAATCATATTCACTTAAAAAAATTGACCAACTCCTTTGTCACGCGTTCAAGTCACTCTGAGTAAAAATTTGTTGCAATCCATAGTTATCGGTTTTTAACTTGAATTTCCATCCAATAAAGTAATGTCTCCAAACTCTGAAGGCATAAACAATCACTAGCAATTCCAAGTCATTCATAGCATAATTCTCTTCATGCTTTCTTAGCTTCCTTAAAATATATGTGATGACTCGATCATCTTGCATTAATACTCTTCCCAATCCTTTCTTGGATGCATCTATGCATACCAAGAATTCCTTGTCCATATATGGAACCTTCAAAATCGGAATAGTCGTTAATAATTCTTTAAGTTTCTAAAATGCTTCCGCGCATTTCTCAGACCATACAAATTTCTTGTTCTTCTTCTGCAATTCCGTAATTGGATTTGCTAGCTTTGAAAATCCTTCGACAAAGCGTCGATAGTAACTTGCTAATCACATAAAAATGTGTACTTCCTGCACATTCATTGGTGTTGACCATTCCATAATAGCCTCAACCTTCATTGGATCTACAACGATACCTTCTCCAAGGATAATGTGTCCCAAATAGTGAATCTTTGTCTAATAAAACGAACATTTCAACAGCTTTTTGTACAACTTGTTTTCTCTTAAACATTGTAGCACCAATCTCAGGCATTCGTCTTGTTCCTCTCTCATCCGAGATTAAATCAATATATCATTAATAAATACATGTATGAACTTATCCAACTACTCATTGAATACCCCATTCATTAAACTCATGAATATACCTGGGGCATTCACCAATCCAAATGACAATACAGTAAACTCATAATGATCGAATCTTGTCTTAAACGTTGTTTTAGGAATGTATTCCTCTTTAATTCGCAACTAATGGTATCCTCATCTCAAGTCAATCTTTGAAAATAATTTCTCTTCCTTCATTTGATCAAAAAAATCATCAATTCTTGGTAACGGGTATTGATTCTTGATCGTGTCTTTGTTTAACTAACGATAGCTAATGCAAATCCTCCATGATCCGTCCTTCTTTCTTACAAAATTTATTGGTGCACCCCATGGTGATACGCTTGGATGTATAAGTCCCAAATCCAACAACTCCTTCAATTGCATTTTTAACTCTTGCAATTCTGGTGTTGACATCCAATATGGCATTCTTGCAATTGATTTTGTTCTGAGATTTAGATCTATGGTAAATTCTAATTCTTTTTTTGGTGATAAACCTGGTAGTTCTTTAGGAAAAACATCATAGAACTCTGACACTACACAAAGGTTTTCTAATCCTTTTGTATCCCATTTTTCATTAAGTTCCAAAATAGCATATAACTTACATCCTTTGCGCATATTTTTATGTAATTGTAGGGAAGAAATAAATCTCAATGAAACTCCTTGGTTTCTTCCCACAATTACTCTACTTTGTCCCAAATCGTTAGTCAAGCTTAATCATTTCGTATTACAGTTAAGTATTGCATCATGTGATTATAACCATTCCATTCCAATCACAATGTCATAATATCCCAATATTGTGACATGCATGTTTACACTTGTGACAAAATCACCCAAGTTAACGTTACAATTCTTAACTTTTCCTCCAACCTTTTGCTTGGCACCAGATGCAATTTCTACATACCTAAACTCATCTTGTTCAACTACCTTCACCTTAATTATTTTAAGCGCAACACTAGAAATAAAACTCTCAGTATCTCTTGATCAAAACACTAAATTGTTGATCAGTTATTGTACCTGAAGCCTCGAGAACTGTAGACTGATGCTCATTCTGGCAGTTATTAACCATTGCATGAATCCTATGGGCCTTGCCAAAATATTTCACTATCGTTTATCCTGCTAATCTGACATCTCTTTCCTTCTCAATAGTACAACCTCTCTGGTAGTGTGTCTCTCCACAAGTCCAACATCCATTCTTAGGGTCGGTGCTCCTAGTCCTAGAGGAACAATTTGCTAGTCTATGGTTTTGAGGCCCCGATCTATTCTGTGGAAAAGATATAGACTAATGTTGTTGCTAAGGACTACATTTTTGTTGTTGCATTGGTGCTCTATACATAGTCCTCTGACTAGTAGTCAGACTACGTGGCGTAGAAAACACAGGTCCTCTGGGTGTATCTCGGTGTCCAGAAGTGCACTCGATGCGGTGTCTGTCTTGTCTGCCTAGAAGGAGTCCTACCTTTACCCCCACTTTTCAACTCTTCTTTAGCAATTAGATCCTTCTAAACTACATCTTGTAGAGTATGAGGCATCAAGATCCTCACCTTAGCATTAATGTTGAAGTTGAGACCAAACACAAAGTTGTTAACCTTTAATTTCTCAGTGTTCATATGTGGAGCATATCTAAGAAACTCCATGAACCTAGCCTCATACTCCGATATTGTATGACTACCTTATCGTAAAGTTTTGAATTCATTAAGTTGGTTCTCAATGAAATCATCATATAGGTACCTCTCTTGGAATTGTTCCTAGAACAATTCCCATGACACATATTCAACAACCATGTTCAGTTGTGGTAAGAGTGTCTTCAACCATATGTAACAAACTATGGATTTATGACATCAAAAGGGTAAGTAAAATCACAAATGAAAATTTTTTTTCATTGACCATAGAACAACTTGCAATCAACATTTGAATTCGATAATCAAAACTGAAATAAGGTAATACTTTGAAAACTTGTTACACATTGAGTACTTGCAATTGACGTAATTTATGCAACAACAAAGTTTTAAATAAGTAAAATGTCCCTAGAAAAAAACTAATCTATTCATCAAGAATCAAGGATTTTTTATCACTATCTAAATGAATATATCCAAAATAACAAGGTGTAAAAATTATCTATCTAACTTATCAAAGATTTTTCAACCTGAGCATTTTATTCATATCAAAAGTGGAAAACTTAGTTATATACTATTTAATTTTGAAATATATCCCAGTTAAATTATAATATCTGTCAATAGAAAAATCATTGGTGTCAACCTAATAATTTATAAAATCAATCCTTAGTGTAATACTACGGCAATTCGGAATCTTCATCTAAAATCTTACTAATTCACTATTTCTAATCAAGAGAAGTTATGTATAACTCACTCAATCTATGGGTCAATTTATTTTGGAAAACCTAAACATTCAAGGTTATAAACAGGGATGATTTTAAGGATGGAAATTTACTTTAAAATGTAGAAACCTTGACGAATATTACTAATCCTTCATATGCCAACTATAAAATGTTTGGCTATATTTTTGTAAAAATATTCAAATTTTTAAGGATTTTATATAGTTTATATAAAATTTTGGCGATATTTAAGGTAAAATAATTTTATCCTATAGAATTTGGGCAAATCATTTTTAGAATAGCGAATCTTTTTTGGGGAAAAACCTTGGAAAATTAACCCACGAGCGAAATTTAGCCCCTAAAATCATCCATGGTTATAAACCATAATTATCTCTTGTTAACTAAACATTTATTAATTTCGTTACCACAAATAAACCCTTCAATTAAGTAATGTTAACCTAGAGTCCACACAGTGAGATAAAATTCAGATTTCAAAATTGGCCAATTGTCTTTATTTAACTTAACCAATATAAATCTATGTTTTGATCATCGTGCTTTCAAGAATTTCTCAATAAGCTTAGAGAGAAATAACTAGAGATTTTTACACATATAAATCTATGTTTTGAGAACAGTTATGCCAGATCTAATTATTGTTATAATTAATAATTGGATCATTACATATTCATATACAACAAAAATTATGATTGCCGAATTATAGCATTTCTCATAGGACACAATCCTTCCATTCGCATTAGGTACACGAATTTAGTTTTTGAGTATCATTGGAATTGAAATTTCTTACATTCAACACAAATACAGTTTAATCATAATTTTTGTATAAAAACTAAAATATTCTTGGTTTGAATATTCAACAATAGTTTCATATGAATTCCTAATACATAATTACAAATGTTTATCCTCAGTTCGGATTTAATAATAGTACACATAAATTTAATCGAATAATAAAATGATTGAATAAAAATATTGTAACCAGTTGTTTGTCCATGCTTGATGTTGATCTTCAATTTGAATTATTTTCACAATGCTCCCCTTCTCGCATGCTAATCAAATTTCTTCATCGGTACCTCCCAGTCAACGTTAGGGGTACTCTTCTTCCCTCTTATTCCCCTGATCCGTAAAGGGGTCACACACAAAAAACCAAACTAAATAGCACAAACTTTCCCTGGAAATGAGAGGCTTCCACCTCTTGCACAAGTTTACAGCCCAACTCTCCACAAGTAAACTAGTCAGTAAAAAATTTCAGCAGCATAACATTCATCCAACAATAGGTAAGTTATCCCTTCCTCACCATTTCTTTTATAGGAAAAATTGCATTGACACATGTTCTCTCATGCACAATTAAACAATTTTAAATAATTAAATTAAGGATTATTCACCCACAACACATGTCACACTCGCCCCAAGTTGCACATGTTAAATCCCCTTTTATTTTTAATTAATTAATCATTTTCCTTCACACCCACAATTAGTTCCTATTTTTCCTCTTAGTTCTCAATCCCTCTTTTATTATGTCCCCTAACTAAATTTCAGTTTGATTTTGATTAGGACTCTTCTCTTAGTTAGGATTTAGTGGTTTATTGACTTAGGATACTAACTCTATGTTAACACCTCATTCTCTCATGAAACGATTTCTTTTTAATTAAAAAATACTTTTTATTATTTTCATGCACACATGTGCACAAACCCAACTTTTGATTCTTGTTCTCCTTTTACTAAATTTATTAAGTATAAATTCCATTAACCCTTTTAATTTTTTATTTAGTCAAACCTCTCAAAATTAGACTCTTTGTTAGTTTTCTAGTTTATAATTTAATAATTAATTGTATGTTCTTTTCTAACAAAGTATAAGAATTTTTGTTTGATTTTCTAGGCTCTCTAGATTTTTATTTTTATTTTATTGACTCGCAATTTTGTTTTCATGATGTGCCCTTCAAGACACACTTCCATGCTCCAAGGGTGCCACTCGACATTGACTAGTTTGGAAGTTGTCAGACACTTGGAGTCAACACTCCACTGGTCGATCTTGTTTGAGACTAAGGGATTTTTTAGGCATAAGGTATTTGCCTTATTTTTTGCCCCTTAGTAATCCTCATGAGTGATTGTCTCAATCTTCCCTCACTTCATCGTGAACCTCTCAGAATAAGGTAATTTTTAACCTTAGTTCAGGTCACGACAAGAATGCTAGTAGGTTGTGACAGGGATGTTTCCACACCTCTCCCTCATTCGTCTGGTATCTGTGTATGACCCCTTTACTCCTTATGTGAGTCGGGTTATCAAGTGTCACTGGTGATACATGTATCTACTGACAAAGATAATGTCAATAATCCATATACATGAAATCCATACTAAATCATCATCAATAATAAATGCATATAAATCAATCACTCAAACCAAAATAAATTTCCACTCCCTGACTCAATCTAGGGTTCAAGGAAGTCAGTTGATTCCATCAACATCCTCAACCTATGATGTTTCCTGCACACTCAGGAAACCCCATCACAATACCTATCAATACTATACATAAATAAAATAAAAAATGAATCTCAATACTAAACACAAAATAACTCATACCAAAATATAATCATAGTGTACCATGTTTTAACCGGATCACTTGCTTGCAAGTGTCCTTAAAGAATAAGTCAGTGTATAAATGTGATCAGTGGAACTAGATGTTATACTAGCATCTTTTCGAAAGGGTTTTCCAAGAAGGTGATCAGGTGTTTCTCTGACTCCAACCTTATAATCAAACCTCACTCAAATCCCATGGCCACCGAAAATTGGCACCCAAATTTTATGGCCCCTATCATATTATCAAACGGATTGGTC
Source organism: Picea sitchensis (assembly GCA_010110895.2). Classification (NCBI taxonomy): domain Eukaryota; kingdom Viridiplantae; phylum Streptophyta; class Pinopsida; order Pinales; family Pinaceae; genus Picea; species Picea sitchensis. Next base: position 45,655 of record SNQJ01S0066972.1, on the reverse strand, counting down.
TAATTTCCTACAAACTAGCACTTCCAGCTGCCTCCAAAATATGTCTAGTGGTCCATGTTTCTTGTTTGAAGAAAGTGGTGGGTTAGAATTGCAAGGTTCAAATTATCTTTCCTTAATTAGATGAAGAAGGCTCCATTTGGATGAAACCAAAATCCATACTTGACGTGTGTGAGCATCACTTGCATGGTAGAACCATCAAAGAAGTGTTGATCAAGTGGAAGGACAGGTCTCCAAAGGATGTAACTTGGGAATCATCATCCATATGACAATAGTTTCCACATCTTCAGCCTTGAGGACAAGGTTTCTTTTGAAAGAGGAGAGCATGTTAGGATCCTACCATAATCCCTCTTAGTTGGTCATTATTTAGCATGATATATTTTCCATGTAATAAATGTCGACATTAGTTAATAAGGCCTATTAAATAAATTTGAACAAGTCAATGTAAGAAGACCTAATAGAAGCTTAAACTTCTAGAAAGATTTTCCTCTAGAATGTTCTTTAGAAGATAGAATTAGTATAAATAAGAGTAGGAGGTATGAGAAATATTTTCTTGAGAAAGTATTGTAACAAATATCTACTCTACTAGAGGTTTCCCCCTCGAAGAGGCAAGTGAACATTGCTTTCTTGAAATAAAGGCATTATTTCTGGTATTATATTTTGTATTTCTCTCTCAATATTTTATTGTTCCCTTGATAATTGCTAAATATTCTCGTTTCTACATAATATATTACATATGGTACATTACACTCCATCTGGGTATTCTATTTGAGAAGCTTTGATAACATATTTTACATTGGATGGCATGGAATTATTATAGCATCCAATTATAATTGGGTTATTTGGTTTTTTCTCTTCTGGAATCTGGTTTAGCATCTTTAAAAATCGCAAATTGAAATCTCTAATTCTCTCTCCCTTTCTCAAATGGATTTGGGTGAATTGTGTGAGCAATGTATGCTATGAAAAAAAGGGTGCATATGTGGTCATGAACATAGTTTCCAAATCATCAAATGATGAAATTGACCAAGAAGGAAGGGACATGTACCATTTGTAGGCTAAACCTATAAACATATGCAAACAAACTCTCACCATTACATCATCTTGTTCTATTAGATATATTTCACACATAGACAAAAATTGGTCCATATGGCTCTTTGGGTCCATCACTCTGTCTCCTGAAAATATTGGTAAGACTCCTTGTGGAAGAGTAGGTAATTGGTGATGTTCCCCTAGAAGGTTGAATGGGATATTTATAACCCTTCTTCATGGGATTATTTGTCTCTCTTGTCTCTCTTCTTGATTCTCAATAATTTAATTTCTTCCTTCTTCTCTGTCACCCATTATTTGAGTTTCTCTTTTTGTAGTCTTAGAACTTTCTCCAACTTCAAAATTTTGAAGTTGTTTACTTTTTCTTCTTGTTATTGGTCCTTTGTATGTTTCTAGTCTTTTCTTAATTTCCATCTCTTTGTCTTTGTATTCTTTTGATTTCTCTTTCTTATTCACGAGCAAGATTTTCCCATGATATTTCTAGTTATGCTCAAGTTCTTGTTGTTTTTATTGTCAAGTTATACAACTAATGCAATACGCTCTACGAAACCAACCTTTTTCTCTCCCAATTATGGTCGCTGAAAATGTTGATCTAAAACACTAATTTCCGGTCTTGAAATCAACCTCATGTGGATATGAATCCCCCTATGTTTTTAGATAGGTGCTCCTCCTTTTTTTATTATAAACTTATAAACGTAAATAAATAAAAATCTGAGAAGGACTAGACTTTGTAAAATCTAACATTCACATTCAGAATAGTACCTGATATTGGGAACATGTATCTTTAAAATAAAACCATATATATAATATTTTACAAAGTAGATAAACCAAAGTATGATAAATAAAAGGTTGGCATTTCCATCACATCATTCATCAATATAGAAAACAATATCCACAGTAAAGAGATAAGAAAGATGGACTGCATATATAGCATAACTTTAAATGATCTTTCTATTAGGAACCAAAATTATTATGATGGATAAAACATTTGGAAACTCAAGCTTCAGATAAAATTCTTTGAGAATACAATAATGTAGTATCCCAAGTAATTATCTTGGAGTCTCAAAAAATAATATAATTCTTTAAACACAAAGTAAATGTCTTAAAGAAATTATGTGCATTTGCCCTTCAAAGAGGATTTGAATTGGGCTCCCAAGAACCATAAAATATAAATACCTGTAAGATAAGAGGAAAAAAATCAAGGGTCAACCTAGTTTTAACATAATATTGGGAAATAGAAGGCAGTATGACAAATTTTTGTAGAAGAAACGGACATAAAAGGGGTGTTGGCCCTTGACCAAGTTTTGGGAGATCCTTGGTCAAGTTTGACCTATTTTGGGACTTCGACAGCCTGTCGAAGGAGGAGCGCAAAACGAAACAAAGATCGTAGGATCTTGGCCCCTTTTTGGGTCTTTTTTTGGGTTTTGGGATTATGTAATGGGTATGGGATGTCGGCCCATGGATTTACACATGTTTAGGCCTATTTTGTAAAGTATAAATAGATGTCTAGGGAATGTAAGGAGGGGCATCAATGTGATGTTAGGCCAATGTTCTAAGTGTTATTGATCGATCTATGTGATCGAAGGATTGTAAGTGCTTTGTGCATACTTTTTGAAGCTTGCAAAACTGAGTGCAAGTTACTGTAGAAGGCTTAGTGTTGTAACCTAGCTCGGGGAAGGAGGATCTAGCGAGGTGCGCACAGATATCCTGTCCTATGTGGAGTAGGGTATTTGAGGCTCTATGCATGTAACTGATCAACAGAAGATAATATAAGAGAAGAAGAGTTGGTGGACGTAGCCACAGGGGCGGGTGAACCACGTATATGTTGTGTTTCTCTTCTTTGTGCAATGTGTTGATGTGCTTATATGTTAATGCGCTTAGTGCTTTAATGTAGATGAATGATTTGTCGATGATTAGTGCTTAATAATATGGATGGATGTTAGATCTGACTGATATACATATGATTAGTGTTGAATCTGTTAAGACCTGATCTATTTCATCATGCTAAGTGTTGTTAGATGCTAAATCTAGTTGGATACTGCGATGCTCTGTAATTAGGGTTTGTCTGCGTTGTTACCAAGAACTGAATGTTGATGAATGTTTACTACTAAGTGCTCTGTTAAATGTTAGAATCACCGATATGTGTCCCATCTAAGGTTGCATACATTTGAGTCTTTCAACCACCCCTGCCTCTACATCGAGTGAGACTGCATCTGCTTCATAGGTGTTATAGAAAGGGTCGGTAGTTAGGGTTTTGTTGGTGCGTTGTTGTAGTGTTGAACCCTTGGTCTATCCCTATGCCAAAAAATGGTTCCATTGTCGGGGACCTAAAAATGTGATTGCTGGGAATTGAGAAAGAAGAAGGTTTGTGCAAAGATCTGACCTAAAATTGTGAAATCTTTGAGCGTAGATCTGTCACTCTAGTGCGCAGCACTCTACTTTATTTGTGAAGCTCTGTGCTAAAGAAAAGAAGTTTGATCTGAAGAAAAGAGGTAAGATATGAACGCTTTGTTCTCTGATAAAGGTAAGAATAGTGAAAAGTTTTAGATCTTGAATCTTTGTGTTCTGTAGAAGTAAGATTAGTGGAAATTTTTGTTTCTAAAGTATGGATCTAGGCATGTTTGATAAGATTTGTCCTAGCTTGAAAACTAGGGCATTGATAGACAAAATAAGATGTGATATAAGTAGATATGATAAGAATAGTGAAAAATATGTTATACGTATGTATAGAAATAATGTTTGGACTAACAAATGGATGCAAGATCCTAGAAAGAATTTTTTCCAGATTAACTACTATGATCCTAGTGCGCAGTACAGGAAAGGTTGGGGATCATTTAAGAGAAAGAGAGGATTAACCCTTTGTTACAGTTGCAAAAGACCAGGACATATGGCTAAGGAACACCCTGGTAGAAAACCCATTTACCTCTGTTGCAAAGCTATGGACCATGAAGTTTTGGATTTCCCTAGAATGATTGCTCAGCTTGAAAGGATGAATATGAGACAAGAAGACCATGAGAAAAGTCAAGCAACTGAGATTATGGAAAAACCCCAGAAAGAATTAGATAAAGTATTGCTACAGATGAAAGAAACCCTAAATGATCACTGACATATCATTTTATCAGAGGTCTTCAAAGAAAAAGAATTCATTGAAGCAATAATAGGAGACTTCGACATTGACTGTGTTCTGGATGAAGAAACACAGGTGAATATCATGATAGAAAGAACTTGGGAAACTTTAGGGGAGCCTGCTATGATTCCTTCATTAGGAGGAATAGGACTATTAATAGGAAAGTTGATAAACCTATGTGGAAACATTACCCAGATATCTATGAGTTCCAAGGGAACTTCGACAGAGGAAGAATTTGAAGTTGTTAAATTTATTGAGGATGGCGCTCCATTTACTATGTTTCTCAGAAAACCTTGGATTGAAAGAGATCAGGCCATAAAGGAAGAAAAAGAAGTCTTAGAACAAAAGAAACAAGAGCTAAAAGATTTCATGACTAGGAGGATCGCACACTTGATTGATGAACATAAGAACCGAGCGAAGTTATTTAAAACCAAATACTGGAATGTCGAAGTTGGAAGAACACTAGAAGACCCACAGAAGATTGCAGTACCTATTCCATATATAGATGAAGTATTACCCCTGATTTCTAGGAGAGAATATCAACAGCGCGAAGTTACTATGCCAGAAGAAGATAATAATTAGAATGGAAAAAGGAATTTCGGGATGACGCTCACTGGAAAGAAGGCTAGAAAACTAAGTAAGAAGAGAGATAAGATTGAAAAGTTATAGAAGGTTCCCGAGGGAACTTCGCAAAAGGAAAATTTACAAAATTGCAGCTTCAACAGAATACCAAAATAGCGTCACATGTCACTTCTCCATGGAGAAGCAATATAGCTGTTAGAAACAGTATAACCGTTTGACTGACACCCCAAATGGAAAGAAAGGCATTAATGGTTAGACAGCTTGCCACCAGACCGTTGGGACTGCGCCATAATAGACAGAACTGAGTTAATGAAGGATTCTTACCCGTTGCAAGAGATTAGTTACTAAGTATCTATTTATCCCCTCACGCCATGCACCGAGAACATTTTTGCTAACCGTGAATTTGAGCCCACAGATTAGTTGATTTTCACATAGTGATCATCATGCTTTTTCTATCTGTCCCACTGCATTGAAATATTACTCTTCGAACCTGAGACTTTCAAACCCGAGCGTGTATGTCGAATGAGTTCAGTGCAACAGAGAAAATTGTCGAGGAATTTCTCATCGACCTCATGACCGAAAGAGAAATGTCGATGTCTACAGGTATACAAGTGTCATCGATGAGAGGACTGCAAGCCTCTCCATCGAATTCTCATGGAGCCGGATCATCCTGATCGTCAGCATAAAAGTGAACCAAACACAGAGATAACCTAGCCAATGCAAAGTTGATCCCATCTATATTAATCGACTATATCCCGCCTCTAGGTGGCGCAGTAATTCATGATAGTGTACCCAGAGATTTCGAGTACACCATGGTCACTGCGTACCTCCCGAAGGGGATACGCAGAGTTCAAGAACAGCAAGACAAGATCGCAGCATTGAAATTCAGTGACTTCAACCTTGGATATCGCAAGAATCACAGCATGCTCTCCATGTATAAATACCTAACCAAAATGAAGGGGAAGAACTCAAATATCATCCCTTAGCCATGGACAATGACCTTCGTGCAGTCCACCTTGTTAAATGTCATGAAAATCCCACACTTTTGAAGACGCTAGGAAGTCAACCCCTGTGTCAAGATCCTACTTTTGTGTTACCATGGAGGTTATTTATGGCTAGACCATCGTATTATAGTCGATCTAATGTTGATTCATAGGATCATAGGGTTGAGTATGCAAGGACTTTACCCGCAGGAGTTCTACTCAGGGAAGGCCACAGATCATGCACTAGCACAAAATATTAAGGACACATACGGCGATGTCAAGAAGGGGACGTGAGGCTACAAGGTAGCCTCCATCCAGAATGGTGCAGTGCACCTAGCATGTCAGTTAATAGCTGGAAATATGGTATGCAAGAACCGACCCACATAGGTCACGGGCTTTGTCGTCGACCTCATGGGGAAGTGTGTAGAAGGCTTACAGATGAACTAGGTGAAGTACCTAGTCAACCATCTTGAACTAGACTATCACGAAGCGCAAGATCAGGGCTATGAGTTTCACTTCAGCTGGCTCCTGATACTCATCGCCTTTGTTTCTTAGGAAATGTTGGAAGGTGCGACCTTCCCGGATATCGAACCATTAGAGATACTTACCACGAAGTTCGCTACCCTTTGGTATTCGAGTGATATGAACAAATGTGGCAGTTGAACATTTTTTTCATACCTATTACCTTCAGCTAAAGAGAGCCATCAAATTTGAGCCTCACATGACTTTGAAAACCTTACATAGGTTCTGAGCCCTGATGAAGTTTAGCACAAATCAGCATTTCATTTACATTATAGTGTGAGCCGATGAACACAAGGAACAGCTCCAGTCGTACTATAAACTTACAGAAGAGGGCCTGGAGGAGATCACTAAGGACTGGTTTGTAGACCTCCTTATCCCTTCCGACCCTATAGAGATGTCTGATCCTGAACTGGAAATCCTGGAGACCACTCACAAAGAACAGGACATGCCTGGAACCAACAAAAGACTGAAGACTGAAGAGGTCCAAGATTTAAGCAATGCCTCAGGGAAGACTGCTTCCATATCACCTAAGCAAGGAGGTGATGGTGATGTAGAAGAGATGAAGGACAGAGAAGTTGAACAAAAGAAAGGCGAAGTAACACCACCCAGAGATGAGGTTGACCCCTTGAAGAAGAGGAAGGTTTTTCCCCCAAAACCTTCTTCCTAGAAGAAATCAAGAGCCACCGTGACCAAGATTCATACTACACTTACTCATGATGACTTTGAATTTATCATAGTAGCTCTAAATGACACTTCACTAGAAATTGCGGAGAAACAAGGAGCGAAGCAGGAGGAAATATATGCTAGAATTGAGTTTGAGCTCCAAGGGGTACAGCAGGCTATTCATTCCAGTTGCACAGTCTCCACTACACCCCTTCCATCGGGAGAACAATAATTGGGAGATGATCCAGTCCAACTCCACCACCTACCAGATGCAACTAAAGCTTGCCTTCGACGAGCACAAGAGGAAATAGAACAAGCCACCCAGGCTTTGATGCAAGTACAAGGAGTACTTGTAGAACAACGTGGAGTTGTAGAGCAGGAGAAGATTTATCTACAGATAAATTTTGATGAGGAGAAAGCACAAATGTAGCAAGAAAAGGAACAGTTTCTTGCAGGGAAACCCGAGGTAAAAGAAGAAGTCAATAGAGAACTTCGCTCTGTGACAGGCTTAGAGCCACAGGCAGAATCTCAAGATGAGCATCAAGTAGAGAATCTTCCAAAAAGAAGATACAACAAAGAATAGCATATTTATAGATCCGCACAGTGCCCATCACTCTGCAGGATGTCAAAGATCAAAGAGAAGTGACTGCCTGGAGCACAGTCGAGAGAATAAAATATGTTTCCATGGAATGCAAGAAAATCAGTGACCATAGTACCCAGACTTATGATAAACTCATTGAGAATGCAAAACTAAAGGCACTGGAGTCGTAGCTCCAAGAGGCGAAGAATCAAGCAAAGACAATACAGGCACAGTTGAAGCCCCTGTCAGCTGTGGAAAGAATGAAACGATCCTAGGAGAAGCGCACTACCTAGTAGAAATTTCACACCATTCATAGCAAAGTCATGGAAGTGACTCAAAGACTCCAACCTGTATAGGATGAGGCTTACCAACTATTCACATAGATCAAAGGTCGAGGAGAAGAACTGGAGCAAGTTGTTGTTGCAGCAGAACAACACCTAGAAGAACCCGTGAACAAGGTAGTCATCCAAGAGTTCATTGAATAGGAGGTCATGGCATGGCAACAAGTTGAAGAATATTGATCCAAGCTCGAGGCTTTTGAAGAAGAACTACCAAGATCAGAGTGACTCGGGATGATTCACAGGTGAGTGTTTGGGGCCTGTTGGCCCTAGACCAAGTTTTGGGAGATCCTTGGTCAAGTTTGACCTATTTTGGGACTTGGACATCCTGTTGAATGAGGAGCTCAAGACGAAGAAGAGATCACGGGATCTCGGCCCCTTTTAAGGTCCTTTTTGGTTTTGGGATTATGTAATGGGTATGGGATGTCGTCCCATGGGTTTACCCATGTTTAGGCCTATTTTGTAAAGTATAAATAGATGTCTAGGCAATGTAAAGAGGGGAATCTATGTGATGTTAGGCCAATGTGCTAAGTGCTAGTGATCGATCTATGTGATTGAAGGATTGTAAGTGTTATGTGCATACTTTGTGAAGCTTGCAGAGCTGAGTGCAAGTGACTATAGAAGGCTTAGTTTTGTAACCTAGCTCGAGGAAGGAGGGTCTGGCGAGGTGTGTGCAGATCTCTTGTCCTATGCAGAGTAGGGTTTTTGAGGCTCTGTGCATGTAACTGATCAACAGAAGATAATAGAAGATAAGAAGAGTTGGTGGACGTAGCCCCAGGCGGGGGTGAACCATGTATATGTTGTGTTGCTTTTCTTTGTGCAATGTGTTGTTGTGCTTATATGTTAATGTGCTTAGCGCTTTAATGTAGATGAATGATATGTCGATGCTTAGTGCTTAATAATATGAATGGATCTTAGATCTGACTAATATACATATGCTTAGTGTTGAATTTGTTAAGACCTTATCTGTTTCGTCATGCTAAGTGTTGTTAGATGCTAGATCTGGTTGGATACTGCGATGTTCTATAATTAGGGTTTGTCTGTGTTGTTACCAAGAACTGAATGTTGATGAATGTTTATTGCTAAGTGCTCTATTAAATGTTAGAATCATAGATCTGTGTCCCAGCTAAGGTTGTAGACATCTGAGTCCTGCAACCACCCCTTCCTCTACCTCGGGTGAGACTTCATATTCTTTCCAGGTGTTGCCGAAAGGGCCAGTAGTTAGGGTTTTGTTGGTGCGTTGTTGTAGCATTGAACCCTGGGTCTGCCCCTGTGCCAACAAGGGGGAACAAGGTTGTTTCTTGACTCACTATGATGGAAACTTCTTGTAACTATTTACTTGCTTGTAGTTTCTTATTTTATATGTGCATGTTGTCGTTGATGTTGCATAATCATTGCAACTGCTTCTTTATTTTTCGGTTTATTAATTCTAATTAATTCCTTTTTCAACCACTCCTTGATATTCTCCCTTAAAGGTGCTATAGTGATTTCATGCTTAGTTTTAATTTCAAATACTTGATTTTCAAATTCCCTCAGATCCATATTCGATTGATGAAACATGTCATATTCTTCATCATTCTTGTTGATATATCGAACTAACCATTTTTCAACTTTTTCTTCAGAAAAGTCCATTGTTTCAATAAATTCAATTTCCAAAGCAACGTTTAATGCATTAAGTTGTCCCATTAAGTATCATTTCGATGAAATCATGGTATCCATCAATAAATTGGGACCATCAAGCTGCTTTGTAAGATCCAAAAGTTTAAGAAACAAATCACCTTTTTTATTTTGCAAAACATTAGTCTCATTTACATTTATTTCAACTCTTTAATTCTTCTTAACCAGCATTCATTGACTTGTTTCATTCGGTAAGTTGAAGGAATTTTTTTTTCTTTTCTGTGAGCTTCACTTAATCTTGAAACTTTAGTTGGGAATGTATTCACAACTTCTTTATAGAATCCTTCATCATTTTCTAGGTCCTTTTGTAGGTATTCCTTGAAATTCTATATTTTTTATGAACCATTAGCAATACTTTGAGTAGGATCCCAAATTTCTTGAATTAAATTAATTCTCTTATGTATGGAATCACCAACATATTTTCTTGTTTCTTATAATAAACTTGATGAGCTTTTATATTTTTTCCTTCTTTCTGGGATATTCTCTAATACAAATGTAGGTTTGATTGAATTCAAAGGTTCGAGAAACAATGGTCTCGATATCAAGGAAACATCTAAATCTTTTATCCTCCTTTTATATGAATTTTATTTTTCCATAATATAAATATATTGATTCAAATTTTCTCCATTTTCTCCATGGAACTGTGCAATTTTTTACGGTGCAAGTCCATCAAGATCAATTGAAGATTTCCATCTTTTCGATGACCTTTTAGTTTTAGTATTTACTCTCTCCAATAATAGATTTTTAGACTCACAATTGTAGGTCGCATGGTGCAAAGTAACATGTTCTCCTCAAGTATTTCAAGTTCCTGAATAATCATGTCTTCAACAATTTTTCTAGTTTCCAGTAGTCTTTGTGCAGACCAACTAGGTTCTTCAATGAGCTCGTCTGAGTCCAATACGTGTGGACTCTCTTGGACTTCAAGTATGCTTAACCATGTTGTTGATGTATTCCTTCTTCTTTTTATAGAAGTATATGCAATATGATATTTTTCAAGACTTCTTCTAGGTGGGTATTTATCACCACCATTTTCTGACCCTCCAACTGATGCTTTTCTTGTCTCTATACCATTGGTTCTATTCTTTGTTCTTGATGGAGTACTCCTTTGGGAATTTGTTGGTGAATTGGGGTTTTTATCCGTCACTTCCCTGCCATTCTATTTATGACCTTCATTGGTTCTATTTATTTCTTCCATGTCATATGAAACTTGGTATGTCGTGGTTTCATGGAGATCTATATTATCTCCACCACTCTCCTGAAATTGTTCAACTTTAGTGAAATATGAAGAGTACCCAATCAATTCCATGTGCACAGTGAAATTTTGATTTGGGTCAAAACCCTTAAAAAAAATGGCTTCTTTTAATCCCAATTGCTCATGATGTCCTTCCAATTCATCGAGGTGGGTTATCTGCTTACAGTGAATTCCCCAATTTTCCATGATAGGGGTATGAATTGTTTTTTCCTCTTATCATAGAAGAAATGGGCCCAATTCTTGTACTTCCTACACATTTATTCAAAAAAGAGTCTATCTGACACATAGAACGGGAAAAGAAAAGGTTTCTCTTCACTACCAAACAACCTGATAACTGTAAATTCTTCAGAAGTTTCATAAGATCCTTTCCCAGAGAGAAAGGTGGACACTTCAAGAGACAATCTTGATGTATTATGACCAAAAATCAACCTTTTAAATTCTGAAATGAAATTGTTATGGAATGCGTAAAAATTGTATTGATCTTTATGTCTATACAAAACCAAGTAAAATGTGTAAACTAGTTATAACTTAAAATTAACATGTGTTTCCCTTAGAAAGTCTTCAAATACATGGCCATAAGCAATGGTGAAGATGAGGTAAGAAGTCATATAAAAATTTCGAGTCATTTTTAGCTTATTCAATTGGAAAGAAACTTCACTTGAAATAAGATAACCCCAATCTATAATGGATTTTTCATGCAAAGCATAATGTAGGGAATATATAACATTTCTTGGTACAAACATAGTAGATTCCAAACGAATAATTCAGGTGAAAAACCATGCAAATTCTCTATATGGGTACTTTAATGAAGTTACCTCAAACCTGGAAGCACCGAGGTTACCTCTTGGTTCCTCCAAATAATTGCTTAGAAATGTCTCACCTCCTTTATGTTGCTTAATACATTCATCAACCTCTTCATTTTGTAATCGTAAGGTAGGTGTAGAGAGTCATAGAATTTTGGAGAATATTGAAGGAGCTAGACAAATGGGTTGATGTCCTTGCAATTGAATTATTATTTTTTCAAAGTTGAACTTATTTGTGCATCATTGAATAATTTCTTTGAAGTCTGTCTTTTCTAGGACACAACCTACTAATGTTATTCCTAAGATCCAATTAAAGTTCATTTTCTTCTTGGCTAGAGAAAGAGTATTGTAGTAATTGTATTTTCTGGACCACTGAAACTCTTGATCCTCACGCCCAAGTGTGTTTAGTGTATCTCCATTATACAACTCTTTTTTCTTACTTTACATTATTTTTCTTCTTTTGACAAAAGGTGGCACTATTGTTGATATTTGCAGCTTAACATATTTGTTTTTACATAATTTCACCATGTATTGTTGTGATAGTTCAATCAATCATAAATATTTATTTTAACATTGTCGGATTACATGAGTTCTGAATTTATTGCAAGCTTTAATGAATGTTTCATGAATTTAATAATGGCATTATGTTTACACAAGTGGCAGTTGATGTGACTGGGACAATAAATGTGATGGGAAGTGGTAATGTGATGTCATGGTGGATGAAAAATGTTAAGTATGAGAGTGTAAAATGAGGAGAAGGAAGTGCAAATTGTATAACACGGGACTGTGAACATGCAGACCTATGAACATGGATAGGAGAAAGGGTAAGGAGGTTCGCACTGAAACTTGAGATATGACTAAGTATTGGAAAAAGTCATTTTTTAGATCGAATAAGTAAAAGGTGTGTTTTGGAGAACATGGGACTTCGGATCTATGGATCAAGGGACTAGAAAAAGGTTATCGGATGGTAAGTGGCCCCGCATCCACATTCTATGAAAATTGACTAAGTATTGAAAAGGTGACTTCAGACAACTTTGGACCTGCGAACCTGGAGACTCAAGGAAAAGGTTAACGGGTGGCATGTAGCTCTAAAACCACATTCAAAGAAAATGAATAAGTATACAAAAAGGTGGAAATGCATTATGGAGGATACAGAAGTAAGAGGTGTAAAATGTATTTTGTGTGAATGTGGTCCTGCAGAACTGCAGACCTATAGACATGTGGATCCAAGACTTTTTCTACTCCCACTCCTCATTACTTGAAAATTGTCTAAGTTTTGGAATAATTTCGATAAAAAGAAAAAGAGAATAAAGCAAAACAAACAAAAGAAAAAACAAGGAAAATCATATGGGTGGTTAAATGAAAACACCAATTTGATCACAAATGTGGGTCAACAATCACCCCCCACCCCCTTCTCTATTGAATTTCCATGAGAAGGGGGTGGGGAGTGCGAGCTATTTGGGATCTAGGCGTGGGGAGGGGAAATTCCTAGCATCACCCCCAACCCCCCTCCATGCAATCCAACTAAGAAGGGGGTGGGGGAAATGGTGAGCATCGTCCCCCACCCCTTTCTCTATTGGATTGTCAGCTAGATTTCATGGAAATCCAGCAAAGAAGGGGGTGGGGTGACATGTTTGGCATCGTCCCTCCCCACCCCCAGCTCTTGGGCATAGCTAGCAGTGATGCCCAATATGACCCCTCATGTTCAAGTGCCTCGCGGGTGGCACAAGGACAGAGGTGGCAGAGAGGGTGAATGAGAGGGTGAGACAAAGGGTGACGAAAGCAAGGAGGCTAGAGAGGGAAGACGTGATTCTTATAATCACCCTCCTCTGTACTACGATAAATTTCATTTTTTTTAATTTAAAATGTTAATTATTTTACTTTTCAATTTTTTTATTTTTTTAATAGTTTTTCAATTTTTTAAAGTGTCTTAAATGCTTTTGGGTTTTTATTTTTGAAATTTCTTTTTTTTCTATTAAAATGTTAATTATTTTTAATTTTTTTTGTTTTCCATTTAATAAAAAAAAAAATTAATATTTTTCCATTTTCATTTTTCGTTTTTAAATTTTTAAATTGTTTTTAATGTTTTTTCAATTTTGTTTTTCAATTTTTTTTCTTTTAAATGTTTAAAAAATATATTTAAAATTGTCTTTTTTATTGTTTTTAAATTTTTTTCCAAATTTGTTATTTAATTTTTGTTTTTATGTGTGTTTTATTATTTTTTTAAAACTTGATTAGTTTTAGTTTAATTTTTATAGTTTTTTCTTTTAAATGTTTCATTTTAGCCATATTTTTATTTTCATTTTTTTCTAAATTGTTTTCTAGGTTGTTTAAAAAAAATAATAATAATAATTTTGGTTTTAACTGGTTTTTTGGATTTTTTTTATTCTCTTAAATTTTGATTTTTTAATGTTTTTTAAATTTTAATTTCATTTTCTAGTTTTATAGTTTTTTGTTATTCTTTTTTAACTTTATTAGTTTTAATTTAATTTATTTTTAAAACTTTTTTTCTTTAAAAATTTTATTTTAGGCTGATTTTGTTTTGTTTTTTTTATGTTTTAACTTATTTTCTCAGTTGTTTTAAAAAATGGTAAATTTTTTCTTTTAAATTTTGGTTTTTTTAATTCTTTTAAATTTTGGTTTTTTTTTGTGTGTTTTTTTAATTTTATTTTAATTCTTTTGGGTTTGTTTGTTTTTTTAATTGGGTTATGGTT
>SNQJ01S0066971.1:14699-54611 GCA_010110895.2 Picea sitchensis | reverse complement strand
TCCCTCCAATATCTTCTCTCTGACCCGAGGTATAAGACAAGGAGATCTCCTCTCCCCTACAAGGACTAGGTAGGAACATTAAAGAAGTAACAATAGAAGGAAGAATAAAAGGACTCCATCTGCATGGTGAAATTGAACCAACCACCCATCAACAATTTGTAGATGATACTATGCTAATGGGACTTCCAACAGTATGATAATCCTTCACCTTCAATCAAATTCTCCAGGACTTCATGGACGCTTCAAGGATCTCAATAGACCATTTTAAGTGACAACGTTTCCTTTTTAATACTCTTCAAACAGTCCAAAATCATATTGCTCGACTTATGAGTTTTTAAAAAATCTCCCTCCCTTCTAGATATCTAGGTGTACCTCTCATGGAAAACTCTTTGAGATCAATTTCTTGGGAAGACATGTTGTTGAGGCCACAAAAACCCACCTTTACTTTTTCTTTTACAAGAAAAGGGAAAGGAAACCCCAACTAAAATTTTAATTCTAATGTCTAATCCTCTACTTCTTGAGCCTAATGTTATTTATTTCCTACCTTGATGGAGTTGAGGATTTAATCTTGATTGATGATTGTCTTTGATTGTTGTTGATTATTCCTTTTGATCTTATGATTTCAAATGTCTTTATGATGCTTATTAACCTATGATGTTGCATTGACATTTTTATGATCCAAGTGGATATTTGTGGCCACCCACCTCTTCCAGCTAGCTCAAATACAAATTTCATCTTAGAAATTACAGTTTTTATCTTGGCATTTTTTTTCTAGTGTTTTGGGTCCTAAACATCATGTGCCATTTTGAGGCCCTAAACAACATTTTTTGGGCCCTCCATAGTCACATTGTAGATAAATTCATATTGTGATGAAAAAAATTGTATTCCTCGAATATACCTTTCCAACGGGCTATCGTGTGCCTAAAATGAAGATTGTATGCAAAAGTTACGACCCCGAGAAGATGATGTACCAACTTACCCCATTGGGGCCCACCTGACTTTTGGCGCTTCATCTCCTAGGGTTAGGTTTTTGGATGTATAGGGTTTTTATTTTACTTCTTGATGATAAAAAGTATTGGAGGACTCATTGTAATGTGATCAGACGAATGTGTGTAGCCACCACATCTCTTCTCAGAGATTAGCTACCACCATTCGAGCAAGATTATTTTCATTTTGCATTTTACAGTTTCAGCAGGTTTCTTGTTTAATATAATTTAAGTTACACTGTATCTATGTTTGTTTTATTTGTATATCTGTGTTAATGTTATAGATATGTGTTTCATTTCATTTTTCTCATAAATTTGGATCAATGGTATCAAAGCGGTCTTCTCTTCATTTGTTTCTCTGTGCATGTCCCTAACGAGGTCATGGTATAAGTAGTTGGGACTCGAACCAATTGAGCCTTTGCAAGATCAGCCTCACCGAAAATGACAATTTCCCATGGGGGAAGAAAAGAGAGATGATGGGGCAGGATATCCCTTTAAACTATTTCTTTAGGAATGCCTCTCACGAAAAAGGAATGAGATGATGGATAAATTTGTGCAAATCCTTCAATGAATGCCAACAGGTGATGCATCTACCTCAAGTGGAGGAGACGCACCCTTCAAGGTATAGATCAATTTCAATATTTCTATATTTGAAGTTCAAATAGATGTGGATGTTGTAGAAAAATGGTTAAACCTTATAGAAGGGTATTTTTTTGCCCACAACTTTTACGATAGAGAAAAGATTACATTTTCACTCCTCAAGGTCATCCCCCATGTCAAGGATTGGTGGGAGACTTTTTGTGAGAAAAAGGAAATAGAGGGATCTACATTATTTGTAGTTGTTCCCACTTGGGGTTCCTTCAGGAATTTTATTAAGGAGCAATACTATTGTGTTGGAAGTTATGATGACTAATATACAAGATGGACCAAATTGCGGCAGGAAAGGGACCAAACAGTGTCAGAGTTCACCAATGTCTTCCATACCTTTCACACCAAGATGGGTATCAAAGAATCTAAGTGACATCTAGTTCTCAAGTACCACGGTGTTCATCATAGATACATCCAGACATAAATGGATTTTATGGACTTTTTTTCCTTGGGAACGGCCTATCGTTATGTTTTCAAAATTGAGAAGAAGCTTAAACAGAAGACGCGGTAGTTTGGGTCTGCAAACCCTTCACATTAGAATTAGGGAAAAGGTGGCCCCAACATGTAGAACAAAGGGAAGAGAGAGGATGAACAGCCTCAGGAAAACCAATCCAAACCACAAACAAAGAAGGATAATTGGAAAACAAAGAAATACACTGGAAAATGGTGTGAGTTCCATAAGAGCCCCTGGCATAACACCGTTGAATGCTATTGAAAGCAGTCATTGGTGGCCGAGGTGAAATCCTCCGAATCAGATGTAGGCTCTGACTCTGAGTAAGAACTAGAAAAATGGAGATAGATCATTGATCTGGATCTCAAGGGTTAAGATCTACATGGCTTGAATGCTGAGAGAGGAGGAGCTTAGACATGCCAATATTGCATGAAAAAACAAACATGGAAAAAAACATATAAATGAAGTACTCGGGAGGTGAGGCTCAAAGAGGAGCCTCACCTCTAAAACTAATTACTAGTAAATCACTTAGATATAATTAATCTTGGAATGAACAATAGAAAATATGAGAGAATCCAAAATGAGTAACTTGATATTATGAGAAGGCTTGCTAGGCCTTCATATAGCATTACAAAATGGTCCATTGGACAAATTCTAGAAGAGATCATTAAATGAGTCTCTATTATTAGTATAATAGATTTAACTACCCAACTAACTAAGTAGTGGAAAATAAAACCCGATACAATAATGGGAAGAGCTCAGTAAATGAGTCTCTATTATTATAATAATAGATCTAACTACCCAACTAACTGAGTAGTGGAAAATAAAAACCAATACAATAATGGAGAGATGGGACTCTCTTTGACCCATATGGGCAACCTATTATCCCAATTAATTAATGAGGAGGCGGGCATCTCCTTGATCCACATGGGAAATCTATTAAATTTATAGCTTTATGAATTTTGCATCCGAATTTAAACCATATACCCCCTTAAAATTCGAACCATTCCTCCCCCCTTAGAAAATGATGGTCCCCATCATTTCACCTATGCTAAAAAGAGAAACCTCATTATCGTATCATTATGATTATAATGTGAAAATACCTAATGAAGAGAAGGGTTTTGGGTTTTGTGCAGTTGACCCATAGCCGTGGGTTTTTGGTTGACCCATAACCTAGTTCACAATGGCATTGTACATGAGTAGAAAAATAAAGAAATTTTAATAAAATCCCAAAATTTTAAAAAATAATATAGAAAAATCATGACTTTGGGGGTTGTGAACATCCTTCTACAAATCTATGCATAACTTCTTCTATGGGTGATGAAATCCAATTCTGTCGAAGACCCATTTGAGATACTGAAGAGATATTCCCATCAATATATGGAACTTGTTCTGAAGTTTCCTATGGAGTGATAAAAACCAAGCCGCATTTGAAGGGCACGCGGCCACACTGGTTACAGACATGTTCTACTTCAAACAAAGATATCTCATAAACCTGACAACGAAATGAAATTCTGAGAAATACCCATTTGAGATATTGAACACATATTTCCACCCTTATGTGGAAATCCTTCTTTAGTTTTCTGAGCATGGGAGAAAAATCTTTTTTAATATGGTGCTAGGCACAGCCTCCTTGGGTCGAATACATGTTGAGATTCAATCGATGATATCTATCAAACTAGGAATCAAAATGTGATTATGTGAAATACTTATTTACGATATTGAAGAGATATTTCCAACTGTATGTGGAACTCCTTCTTTGGTTTCATGAGTAGGGAGAAACATCCCATTGAATATGGTGGTACGCAGCCTCCTTGGGTCAAATACATTCTAAGATTCAATCGATGATATATCCCAAACCAGGAATCCAAATGAGATTCCGTGAAATGCCCATTTGAGATATTGAAGAGATATTTCCAATGAGCTATGGTAAAGCTTCTGAAATTTTTTCTGGAGGTTGAAACACCTATTTGATGTAGGCTAAGTGTAGAGGGATACAAAGGATTCCAAGGGTTTGTATAGAAGAATGGGTTTTTGTAGAGGTTGTGGAACCTCCGTGGGCAGCATGGACACCCTACAAATTTGTTGAAAATGTTGAAGACCAATGGATGTAGTGGATCCATGTATATATGTAGTGAATCTATGTATGGATGTAGTGAATCCATGTATGGTTCTCCTTGTAATGATGAACTAATATCCGAGAGTAAAAACAAATCCTTGTAGTGCCTATGGACCCATTGTGATGCTTACAGTGTATGGCCCAGAAAATGGATTCTGATAGTACCAAAAGGAGGTTGGTGATTTCTACAAATGTTTGAACCCGCAGCATGCTTCAAACCCTTGTTCCGATGGAGAGCGTACCCTCTCTGATACGACTGATCCAGATCTTGTTGGCAGCCATTTCGTATTTTTATCCTATCCTTATAAGTTGCCTACACAAGTGTTTTAGAACCCTTGATTCTCATCGCAATCTTTTGAATAAAACAACACTATTATTTTGCGCATTTGCACACCTTCCTTTTGTTCTCGTTTTCACAACTGCAAGCGTGAAAACCTTGAGTTCGAAGTCATTTCGATGGAATTAAAATCATCACTGGATTATTATGGTTACTCTTGTTTATGTGGTTATCTCACTTCTAACTCAATGACATTCGCACAGTTGGCAAGACACCAAAACCTTTACTCACTTGGCATTTTTTTTGTTGTTAAGATGACTTCATTTTTATGAGATTGTGATGGTATTCTAATGATTGAATCCTTGATACAATGGTGGTTTGATGTTTTATTGTTTTTTATCAAATTCCTCGGTGCAATGGTTTGTTGAGAATGCATTAACATTATGATTAGACCTGTTGGTGCAATGGTTTCAGACAACGCATAAGTTTTATGGTCAAACCTTTGGTGCTAAATTCGAAATATTGCTTTGTTTTAAATCATACAAACACTATTGCTTGTGCAAATATTTGGGTCGACTTATCATGGTTTTCAATAGTTGTTTGATTGGCATTGTTTTTCACACCAATAGTGATTTTGAATCACCATAGCGTCGTCGATTGTACATTCGATATGAATGTTTTGCATGGGATTGTTTTGTTCCACCACCCTCGCACACTTAGGCATTAATGCCTTCCTTGTATCTCAGGTTACCTCTGTTGGTTTTGGGGAAATTTATGAGCTTTTGGTCCTGCGTATACCCTGTCCAAACCCTTGTCCCTTACCTAGCTCACTGTGTGCTCTCTCCTATGGAACCTGTGGTGCGCATAGAACCTAATGGCATCCAAACGCTCCTACTATTTGACAATGCTTGCGAAGACCTGGAGAATAGTGGCTAGTTAGTTTTTATCTAGAAATTTGAGGGTTTCAACTTCACGGTTGCCCAACAGTTTTCCCTCACGTTTGACGGATGCAGGGCTAAGGTTGGAGATATCCAACTCGAGCTAAATGAGGAATTCCTCAGCTCAGCTACAGGCTTACCAGCTAAAGGGAAGAGGTGGTTTAAGAATTCAAAAGTAGACGAGGTGCCATGGTCGCTCCTATTCACATCGAGGAAGATTGTTAGTTGTGATAGAGGTATGCCTATCACTGCCCTTAAGACCAGGTGGCATGATCTACTAGCAATTGTTAAGCAATTTGTGACTTGCAAAGTTCGTTATGGTTTGGTGTTTCTTTATCATCTCAGGCTGCTTATGAATTTTATAGACTACCCTCTGAATATGCCTCACTACCTCCTACGCAACCTGTATAAAATGTCCAAATGATTTAAGCGTGAGAAGGATGATAGCAGCCTTTTCCATCACTGGTTGATCAAAATCATTATTGTCCATCATTTGAATCTTAGTGGTGACTGTTGGCAAGCCTTCCTATCAAGGAATGGCTTTGCCACTCCCGAGTGTGGCCAAGTGGACAAGGTTGTGGTCACTGAAACCCTGGTTGGGCCTGTCGTGCTACCTCCTACCCTTCTACCCCCTGTCAAACCCTCAAACTACCCCAACATTAACCTACCTGATACCATGGCCGACCCATGTGCTAAATACAATACTAAGACCGTCAAGAGGCCTGTAAGGAAGAAAGGCAAGGGTGATACTCGTGTCAACAGTAGGGGAAAGAAGAATGCACGATCGATGTGCCTAGAACAAGCCCAAACAAAATGTTGACCATAAGCCTATTGTTTTGAGCGAGGATTCAGACTCTGAGATTGAATTCTTTTTGGCCAAGGAATACCCTTACTCTCATGGCCTCTATTCTGCAGAACCCTATGACTATGTTTCCAACCTACCACCGTGCCTCAAGGATGACCCTAGCTTCCCGGGAATTAAGTTTCACTGTGGAACCCCTGGTAATTCAAAATAACCCTCACCTGTAATGCCAAGGCCCGATCAACCATCGTGTACTCAATGAAATTCTTGGCTTGAACGTTACTACACGGATGTTCCTCTGTTGCAATCTAAAATTAAATCATTGGAGGAACAGGTTACTGTGTTGTCAAAGGAAAACGACAGGCTACAAGCCAACGAGAAAAAGCAAAAGACTACAGGTTCAATTGTCTTCAGGAATGTTGAGGCAGCTATGGCCTTTGTCAACTCAAAGTTATCCTGACTGAAACATTTTCCTACAACCCAGGTATGATTATTTCAACATCGATTTTGAATGATTTGGTTTGAACTAGCATGGCCGATTATGTTTTCTCTCAATTAGTTTTGTTTGTTTTAATAGATTCAGAAACGGTTCTGTTTACTTCGAATTTCCAGGAATGATTTCATTTTTATTTGAATTAGTATAAAAGATTTTGTTCTGGATTAGTATAAACTATTTTGTTTGCATTGAAGATTTGTTTGCTAAAATCGAATATGGCTATGTTTTGATTAATACGATTTTATTTCTTTTGAATTAGTATAACGATCGTGTCGGCCCAGAGTTAGTTTGATTCAGTTCTGTTTGGTTTGATCCAGAAACAATTCTGTATGTTTGAATTAGCATAGTCTTTTGTGTATGCGATGCATTAATATCAAAGATTGGTTTGATAAATAGAATGTAATCTATTGATTCGAAAAAATGACTCTGTTAGTTTTGGATTTAAAAATGATTATGTTAAGAGTTGGATTGATATATTGTGTCTATATTGAACTCGTACCAAAGATTTGTTTGATATTCATTTATAGTTTGTTTCGATTGAAATGGATCCAATCACGATTTCGTTTGTCCTCAATTTGCATAAAAGTTTTGGTTTGTTGTGGCATGAATGATTCGCTTTGTTTTGAATTAGTAATTAAAGGTTTGTTTAATAGGTTGAATGTATTTCTGTTATCATTTGGATTGATTTAAAATGATTATGTTTGTAAATATGACCAGCTACAGAATCATGAGATTCTGTAGCTAGTCATAAAATTTAGATTTTTGTTAATTTTACAAATAAAATGTTATCTAAACTTGTCTATTCTTGTCCACCTACATGTACATTCGAATTTCAATGGAAAATTGGACATGTTGTGGAAGTTTAGAACATGCTTTTTGTGATATAGTTTTGTTTTAAGTTGTTAGTCATAGGCAGAAATAGAAGACTTGGTAGATTGTTCCCAGATTTTTTGTAAACTGTTTTTGATCATTCCCACAGGGATGTTTTACCCTGTGGCCTTTATATACTCATTATTTTTTGTAATGAACCCATCACTATTGGGAGAAAAAATACTATGGATTTATGATGATACAGACTCGAATGGAAGTGGATCTTTTGTAACAACTTTAGCTTTCAATTTATCATACTTTCGTTCAGGTTTTGTGCATTTTAATTTGTGATCAAGTGGTTGACTACTTTAGATATCAAGACTTGTTGCAGGTTGATGTGTTATGATTTAAATTTTGTCCATGTCTGATGTATCTCATTTTTCGTACAGCAATTACTTTGTTTCAAATTAATTAATAAAAGGTTTTTCTTCTTCGTTAAATGAACTGTTTTGTACAAATCTTTGCACAGGGATTTATCTAAATGTGATGATTTGTAAATTATAAAATTGTTGTCATTTTATGTCTTGTTTGTTCTGTCATTTGTATCCAAAGAGCACTTTTGCTTCTTGTTTACGAGAATCTTGTGGAAAATCGAGTGCGAGTTTCCCTCATCGAACAGCTAAATCGAATGCAGTGTACAGGACAAATAGGAAGCGCTAATTTCAAGTCAGCTTGTTATTTTATTTCAATAGTTTAATCAATATTAGGATTCACTTTAGTTTAGATAGATATATAATACATATTGTAGTTCTTATTACTGAGTTATTTAGTTATTATTTCATTTCTCAACACAGATTACTATGCTTATTGATTAGCTTAGATTGCTTTTGTTTTATTTCTTTCTCATAAAAATCATAAAAAAACAAAAATAACAGTTCTGTTGTCATAGGACAGTTCACGAATGATTTTTGCAGGTTTTCATTTCAAAATCTGTAATCTGTAGATACTGTACATATATAATTAAGATTTAATTATGTTGATAGATAAACTTTTAATCAGGTAGAATTATTGTTTTGTAATATTAGTTAATGAACTGTATATATATATATATATATTTTAGAATTGTATATAGTTTGTTGTAGTTATTATTTTTCACTTAGATTAGTTTCTTTAGTTTAGTTTTTCTTTCATTTTCCTAGGACTTAGATCGGCCAACAGAGCCGCTAAACCCGTCGGGGTGAATCATCCCAAACGGCTTGGGTTATTTAGACAACCCCGAACCGGACCCACTCCTTCAGTTGACGAGCGGTCAATTTCGCCCATCAACAGATCTCTGGGGATGAGATCTGGATGGATTGAATGTTGAAAGAGGAGGATCTTAGACGTGCCAATATTGCATGAAAAACAAAATCATAGAGAAAAACATACAAATGAAGTACTTGGGAGGTGAGGATCAAAGAGGAGACTCACCTATAAAACTAATTACTAGTAAATCACTCAGAGCTAATTAATATCACAATGCACAATAGAAAATATGAGAGAATCCAAAATGAGTAACTTGATATTATGAGAAGGATTTCTAGACCTTTATATAGCATTACAAAATGGTCCATTGGACAAAGTCAAAAAGAGATCATTAAATGATTCTTTATTATTAGTATAATAGATCTAACTACCCAACTAGCTAAGTAGTGGAAAATAAAACCTGATGCAATAATGGGAAGAGCTCATTAAATGAGTCTCCATTATTATAATAATAGATCTAACTACCCAGCTAACTAAGTAGTGGAAAATAAAACCCAATACAATAATAGAGAGATGGGACTCTCTTTGACCCATATGGGCAATCTGTTAGCCCAATTAATAAATGAGGAGGTGGGTATCTCCTTGATCCACATGGGAAATCTATTAACTTTGTAGCTTTGTGAATTTTGCATCTTCATTTAGACCATATACCCCCTTAAAATTCGGAATTACTCGAAAGGTGAGGCTCAAAGAGGAGCCTCACCTCTAAAACTAATTGCTAGTAAATCACTCAGAGCTAATTAATCTCACAATGAACAATACAAAATATGAGACAATCCAAAATGCATAACTTGATATTATGAGAAGGCTTGCTAGACCTTTATATAGTGTTAAAAATGGTCCATTGGAAAAATTCAAAAAGAGCTCATTAAATAAGTCTTTATTACTAGTATAATAGATCTAACTACCCAACTAACTAAGTAGTGGAAAATAAAACCTGATACAATAATGGGAAGAGCTCATTAAATGAGTCTCTATTATTATAATAATAGATCTAACTACCCGGCTAACTTAGTAGTGGAAAATAAAACCTAATACAATAATGGAGAGATGGGATGTTAAGGTTTAATATATTATTAGGTTTCTTTTCAATTTACTAGATAACCATAGAATAGATAGGATCATTGAGAGAAACACAATCACAAGATACACAACATTTATCCTAGGAAACCCTCATGGGGGAGAAAACATAGCAAAAACTTCCTTAATATAGATAGCCAATACAATGCCAAGACAATAAACCAAAACACTAGAGAATATCCAACACTGAGCAATGTGCCTCTCTCTTCATTCTTCTCCCAACTGAAGCTACCAAACTTGTGCACTGGATGAGCGAATGAATGAGTGAGATAATGAGGCATTGGATTCCTTTATTTATACAAACTGGTAGGTGTTGGAAAGGTGTCTCTTCACTAGGCAAGGTCGACTTGTCTTCTTAGTGGTTAAAACCACTTTAATTAGCCTGAGGGCATGTTTCTCAATTTTCATATTATATTTAGGGTTTGACCAATCCACAGAAGGGGATTTGGTCAATTACAATTCCATACATGATCAATCCACAAACGGGGATTGATCTAATGAATAATAACTCAATAAAAAATAGAATACTCTTTGTAGTTACAATATTTCAACACTCCCCCTTAAAAACAAGGGTATTCTATAACATCATCGGGAGAGAGAGAGGGCAGCAACATAAACAACATCTAGAACATTGACTGGCATATCTATAAATCATCAGAAGTTTTTCTTCATCATCAACATCATCATCCGCAGTAGGGAGTTGGAATGGCATCATCATCATATGCATCAACATGGATTAGTACAACACTAATATATCATCATCATCATCAATAACAACACAAGGCTGATACAACATCAACAAAATCACAACACAAAGGTTGGAGCATCATCAACATCAGCACTAGGCTGGAAATCTTCAACACGAAGTTGGCATCTCAACAACATCAGCACGAAGTTGGAAATCTTCAGCAAGAAGTTGGCATCTCAACAACATCAACACGAAGCTGGAAATCTTCGGCACGAGGCTATCATCACAACAACATCAACACAAAATTGGAAATCTTCAGCATGAGGATGGAATCACAACAACATCAGCACGAAGCTGGAAATCTTCAGCACGAGGCTGGCATCACAACAACATCAGAACGAAGCTAGAAATATTCATCACGAGGTTGGCATCACAACAATATCAATACGAATCTGGAAATATTCAGCATGAGGTTGGCATCACAACAACATCAGCACGAAGCTATAAATCTTCAGCACAAGGCTAGCATCACAACAACATCAGCACAAAGCTAGAAATCTTCAGCACAAAGTTGGCATCTCAACAACATCAACACAAAGATAGAAATATTCATTGCAAGGTTGGTATCAACATACTCCCCATTTCGAGGGAGGTCCTTTCGGACTACACCAAGCTTATCTCGAAAGTTCTCAAACTTTACATGAGACAAGGGCTTGGTCAACACATCTGCAACCTATTAATTTGTGCTAACATACTAGAGATTTATGTCTCCTCTCTGCACCATATCACGGATGTAATGATATTGGATTTCTATGTGTTTTGACTTGTCATGGAACACAGGGTTTTCTGTCATCTTTATGCAACTCTAGTTATCACATAGAAACATAGGTTCTTCCATCTTCAGATCGAATCGACCCGTCAACAACTTTCGAAGCCATATGGACTCACAACTGGCGGAACATGCAACAATGTATTCTACTTTTTTCGTGTTGAGAGAAATACTTGATCGCTTCCTACTCTTTCATGAGATCATGGCTGACCCAGGACTAAAACAACATCCTAAAGTGCTCTTTCTGTTAGAGACACTTATAGCCCAATCTAAATCAGTATATCCACTCAGTCTGATCACATGTTTTGCAGCAACAATGTGAACACGTCTAGGTTCTACCAGAAATTGACTCAAGGTGTTCACAGAAAAACATATATCTAGCCCGGTGTTCGTCATATACATCAACAATCCAATGATCTGTCTGTATAGTGTAGAATCAACCAATTCTGACGAAGTGTCAACCAGGAGCTTCAACTTTGTTTCCATAGGTGTATTCATGGATTTGCACTCCAACATATCAAACGTCTTCAGTGTTTCAACTGCATACTTCCCTTGGTTAAGGAATATCTTCTCTGGGCTCTATCAGACCTCAATACCTAAGAAATAATGCATTAGGCCAAGGTATTTCATCTCAAATTATACAGCAAGATTCTTCTTACAATCAGTGATGAACTTTGCTTCTCCAGTTAGAAATAAGTCATTCACATACAACAAAAATATAACAGGATCATCATTCATAACCTTGAAGTAAAGGTTAGAATCTGATTTACTCTTGGTAAAGCCCAAACTCGTCAGGAAAATGACAATTCTTCCATACCAAGCTCTAGGAGCTTGTTTCAATCCGTACAGATCCTTCTTCAATCTACATACATGAGTCTTTGTGTCTTCAACTTCAAACCCTTGAGGTTGTTCTATATACACTTCCTCTTCTATGACACCATTTAAGAAAGTTGTTTTCACATCCATCTGGTGTAACTTCCATTTCATATTAGCTACAAGAGCTATGATGGTTCTGATTGAAGTGTATTAGGCTATAGGAGCAAACGTATCTTCATATTCAATGCCTTCCTTTTGAGAAAATCCACGAGCAACAAACCTTTCTTTATATTTCTCAATACTTCCATCAGCAGCATGTTTTATCTTGTATATCCATTTGGAAGTACCACATCCTTGCTCTTCGGTCTGGGAACTATTTCCCATACATCATTCTTTATAATGGAGTGGTATTATTCTATCATGGCATATGCCCATTATTTCTTCAAATAAAGTAGGCTCCTTCTCTAAGAGATCGCACATCAAATCCATATAACTGGAGAATGGCTTGGGTTTCTTGACTTGTCTCGTGGTTCCTTTTGGGGCACCATACTTCTCTCCATATTGAATAAGTTCCCTTTCCCAGGTCGGATTTCTCTTGTGGGAGATTGTCATCTGGGGACGTTCTTGAGATTCTATTATGTCATGATCTTATATAATATCATCATCATGGGAAGTTATGACTTCCCTCACTAGTTATGCAACTTTGTGAGCCACAGGTTCTTCTTCATATACTTCTTCAAGATGGAATCTTATTGATTTATTGAGTGTTGCATCTTCATCAAAGGTTACATCTCTGTTGATCTCAATATGATGGTAACCTAGTATGTATATTCTAAAGGCCTTGGAGACCTCACAGTATCCAAAAAATATTCCCTTCTTTCCTGAAGGGCCCAGCTTGGTTCTCTTATCTTTCGGAATGTGTACAAATGCGGGACAACCAAATATTTTTATATGGCTTACTTATGTCTTATTTTCGAAGAACATCTCTTCAGGGGTCTTGAACCAAAGTGCTCTATGGGACAATCTGTTTTGTACATACATTGTTTTTCTTCTTTCTTTTTTCCATAAGTGCATTGGAATATCTTGATCATGGATCATAGTCTTCACTACTTCCATTATAGTTATGTTCTTTCTTTTTTCTACACCATTTTTTTGAGGATTGTAGGGAGTGGTGAGCTCCCTCTTTATCCTGAAATCTTTACAAAATTTTATGAACTCTTTTGAGGTGTATTCTCCTCCATTATCTGACCTGGGTATCTTGATTTTTCTTTCAGAGAGATTCTCTATAAAGGCTTTAAATTCCTTGAATTTACCAAGAACTTCATCTTTTGATTTCAAAAAGTAAACCCAAGTTTTGTGACAATAGTCATCAATAAATGATACATAGCATACATACCCACTAGTGGAATTTGGCCACATACATCTGAGTGAATGAGATCTAGGACTCCTACTTTACTATCTCTCTTAGGGAAAGGGTTCTTGAAGTTCTTTCCTTGTGAACATCCATTGCACACACCTTCCTAGTCTACCTTGAATTCTGGTATACCTGTGATTACCTTTCTTACATATGGTAATTCCTTGTAGTTAATGTGAGCTAGTCTTCTATGCCAAATTTCACAGGGATTCTCAATGGAATGAGTCAAGGCTTCTTCGGAGTGACCTTTTAGATTATAAAAGACACCTTCTTCTTTTCCAATAACAATTGTTTCTTCCATGGTTTTTCCTTTGGTCCACATAAGAACTTATCCATCTATGAAAGCAACTTTGAAGCCTTTTTTATATAAAGATGATATAGAAAGTAAGTTCTTGGTTAAACCTGGTACATATAGTACATCCTTTATCTTCATTGGGGTTCCTGAATCAAGTTTGTAATTTGATTATCCTACTCCTTTGATAGGGTACTGGTAATCATATCCAAGTGTAACTTTATGGGGAAAGTTCTTTTCAATAAGGAAAGAGAGAATGTCTCTTTGACCTGTCACGTGCTTGGAAGCACCACTATCTATGAGCCAAGTGTCCTCACCAGGTGACATTGGTATTAAGAGGGTAGATATTAAGACATAGTCTTCAATCTGTTCTTTTATCATCTTTGTGGGTGGATCTTCATCTTCAACTATATGGGCATGGTACCTCTTGTTTCTCTTCTTGTATTCTTATCTTCTTTGACCTTGGTAGGATGAGAAATCTTTTTCAATGGTAACATTGGTAGGATGAGAAATCTTTTTCTCTTCTTTGACCTTTATGAAACTTTTGGAATCTCCTTGGAAGGTGAGATTCTTTATGTATGAATTTGTTTGGGGGATGAGACTCCTTATGTTGATGAGTTTCTTTCTGTAAGTAAGACCTCTTCATTACTCCTTTAGTATGATCAGCTAGGGCTTGATCTTCATCTCTTGATAGTATTGCTTCTCGGTTAGATACTCTTACTTCTTCTTGAACGCATTCTTCCCACATACTATCAAAGTGTAGTTTCTCCTTTCTGGCACAAATCGTTAGGATGAATGCATCCCAAGGTATTGTGAGACCATTAAGGGTTGTCATTATGAGTTCTTCTTCATCTAGATTATCACCAATTTCTTCTAGTTGTTCCATGAATTGTGATATTCTAGAGAAATATTCTTGAATTTTTTCTCATTTCTGCATCCTTGTTTTTTTTAGTTGAGTTCTTAGATTCATATTTTGGTTAATGTTCTTTCCTTCATACATCCTAGTTAGGGAATCAAAAATTTATTTTGGAGTCTTCTTTGAAGCCACTTGAGGAATCAAGTGATGTTTAATAGAATTTGCAATGATTCTTTTGGCCCTAACTATGTCCTTTTGGTGTTTTTCTTTAGCTGTGGCATCGGTAGGTTCTAGTACATCTTCTTTAATGAATCTTGCTAAGTCATTCTCTTCAAGAATGAGTTAAATCATATACTTCCAGGAACAAAAATTTTCCACACATTCTATGTTGTCAACAAGCTTAGTTCTTGCAAACATCTTTACCTAGATCTAGGAAAATGACCAAAAATTGAAAATGCTCATAATTTAATTTTGAACTTACCAGGAGGTGTGCTTGGTTGAGGCGAGTAGCCTAGTGGAGTTAGATTTTAGAAAATCCAATTTTTTTCCCTTCAAATTGGACCAGCGGAATTCTAGACTGGTACTTCTAGTATTGGTTCTAGTTTCCTGGTTTTCTAGTACTTATGGTTTTCTAGTACTTTCGGTTTTCGAGTACTTCTGATTTTCTAGTACTAGTCAAAACTAGGGTTTGACTTTTCGGAGTATTTGACCACTGAAAATGTGCGCTCAAGGTGCCAAAGAGTTCCTTATGCTAGGGCACACTTTTCTAAATGGTTTTTAGGCTGATATTCCTCTTCAAGAAAAAGCCCTAATTTTCTTGTACGACAACAATGAAGTTTTTCTTTATCCAGTGAAAGATGCTCTCTTCATTTTACCTCTGATGCCATGTTAATTTTTAAGATATTATTAGGTTTCTTTTCAATTTACTAGATAAACATAGCATAGATATGATCACTGAGAGAAACACAATCACAAGGTACACAACATTTATCTTGGAAAACCCTCATGGGGGAGAAAACCTAGCAAAAAATTCCTTAATATAGATAGCCAATACAATGCCAAGAAAATAAAACAAAACACTAGAGAATATCCAACACTAAGAAATGTGCCTCTCTCTTCCTTCTACTCCCAACTGAAGCTACCAAACTTGCGCACTGGATGAGCGAATGAGCGAGTGAGATAATGAGGTGTTGGTTTCCTTTATTTATACAAACTGGCAGGTGCTCAAAAGGTGTATCTTCACTAGGCAGGGACAACTTGTCTTCTTAGTGGTTAAAACCACTTTAATTAGCCTAGGGGCCGACTTATCATTTTTCATATTATATTTAGGGTTTGACCAATCCAAAAAAGCGGATTTGGTCAGTTACAATGCTCGACATGATAAATCCACAAAAGGGGATTGATATAATGAATAATAACTCAATAATAAATAGAATACTCTTTGTAGTTACAATATTTCAACATGGGACTCTCTTTGACCCATATGGGAAACCTGTTAGCCCAATTAATTAATGAGGAGGTGGGCATCTCCTCGATCCACATGGGAAATTTATTAAATTTATAGATTTATGACTTTTGCATCCAAATTTATTCCATATACCCCCTTAAAATTAGGATCATTCATTGATCCAGAACCTAATGCCACTTTTTCTACCATCACCAAGGTCCATCCCTATGAACCTGATGAACGAGAGGAAGGTGAGCGTATCTTTCATTCACAGATGTGGATGAAGGGTACTCCACTGCACTTCACCATTAATAGTGGTATCTAGAAGAACCTCATCTCAACAGAGGTTGTTAAGTGGTTGGCTCTACCGACAACACCACACCCACATCTATAAACTATCAGATGGCTCAGCCAATGGGAGTTATCTCCACGTCAGCCAACAGTTCCACATGGCCTATGGCATCAAGCCCTTCAAAGATGAGGTATTGTGTGATGTCACCCCCTTTGAAGTTTTTGATGTTCTTTTGGTCCAACCTTATTTAGGGAAACGTCATGATGTATATGAGTCTAGGCCTCATAGTGTTATTATTACTTTGGACAGGACATTATACAGGATAACAAAGTTAGTCCCATCTACTTCCATTTCCTTGATCTCTTCCAAGAAATGCATGAAGGTCATCTCTCAGACCGGGAAGTTTGTCTTCTTAGTGATTCACACTCAAAGTAAGTTGAAGGTTGCAGCCACATCCATGGCCTCCGTGACAGGTCTCTCCACACATCAGAAGCAAGTGGATAAGGTTGTGGAAGAATACAAAAACATCTTCTCCTCACCCACTAGGGTACCTCTGCACTGTTAGGTTAAGCACTCAATCGATCTGACCCCCAGCGCATCACTACCCAATGGGTCAGTATATCGTTCCTCTCTATCATAAAATGAAGAAATCAAGCACAAAATCCAAGAGCTTCTTGAAAAGGGGCACATCCTCCCAAGCTCATCACTTTGTGGAAGCTCAATCATGCTTTTGTAGAAGAAATATAGGTCTTGGTGACTCTGCATTGATTATCGGACCCTAATTAAAATCACAGTCAGGAACCGGTACCCAATTACAAAAATTAACGATCTCCTTGACCAGATCAAGGGGGAAGAATACTTTAGTAATATTGATCTGAAGTCTGGCTACCACCAGGTCCCAATATAGAAGACCAATGTATGGAAGACTTCCTTCAAGTCCAAAAAAGGTATTTTTGAATGGGTGGTCATGCCCTTTGGCTTGACAAATGCCCCAGCAAATTTCATGAGGATGATGAATGATATATTGCAGCCTTTCACCAATTATTTTTTGATAGTGTATCTGGATGACATCCTCATCTTTAGAAAGAATTGGGTGGAACACTTGCAGCACATTCAGCAGGTATTGCACACTCTGCGACAACACAAGCTATATGCAAATTTGGAAAAATTATCCTTTGACATGAAGAGGGTCTAGTACCTAGGATAGATTGTTGATGAGAATGAGGTGCATGTCGATCCAGCCAAGATCCAGGTCATCCATGACTGGGTAGCCCTGACCACACTCATTGAGCTTCGAAGCTTCTTAGGCCTTGCCAATTTCTATCTCAGGTTCGTGTTGGGATTCTCCCACATTGCATGGGCCCTTAGCCAAGTGACCAGTGGTGATGGCAAGGAAAATTTCATGTAGGTCCAGTCTCAACAGAAAGTGTTCAGTGATTTGAAGCAATGCATTTTCTCAGCCATGATGCTCTCATTACCCAACTTGCAACAACCTTTTGAGATTGAGACAGATGCTTCAAACTATGTTGTGGACGCAGTTCTCACTCAGCATGGACATATGTTATGATCCAAGAGGGTCATATATATGGATAAATGTATATGATATGACCTAAAGGGGGGCATATATGGGCCTAAATGTACATTTAATGTGTAAATACATATGTAATAGGGTCGGCCTAGTGATAAAGGGGCCTCATGTGCAAGTGTGAATAGCTATATATAAGAGATCATGTATTCATTATTGAGAGGTGAATTGTGAGGTATGAAAGGTATTTGGTTATTTAGAGGGGGTTCCCCTATTCTTTAAGGATTTATTGTGTAACTTATCTATATTGGAATTTTCATCCATTTTGACATTTTGTACATGGTGTGTAATTCTATTATTTTATGATATTTGTAAGCATTTGGTTCATAACATTTGGTATCGTAGCTCAAGGTCTTGGGGTTTCGTTGTTGTACATGAGACACCTTATCATTTTTCTATAAGTTTTTTTCTACTATGTTTCAGAAGGAACCTCTTGGAGGATATTTAGTAGACATATCAAGGTACGTGGGGTTCAAATTTTAGCTCTTGAGGCATTATAAATTCAAAGATATATCATGTGTAAGATATGGTTATGGAATCATCTTGAATTTAGTCATCTAGGAATTTTCTCTATAAAAACAATTATGCGACGTTTCAGACCCTAAAACCTAGAGGATATTGATAGAAATTATCAATTTAGTTGTGATAAAAATTTCATATTCTAGGTCATCCTACGTCTGTAGATACACTTTATGTAAGATAGGGTATCTGACTAGTCATATTAACTAGTCTCAAATAGGTGTTCTAGGTAAAATAGTGATATATTCTTCAGTGAGTATCCAAATTAAGTGAGACTAGTTGCATTGGAAAGTGGAAATTATGTAGTATTTCTGGTGCAAGTTTCAGAATCAAATATCAGATATTTTTCTCTTGGCATGATTTACAAGTACGCTCTCGTGGAATGGACAAAAATCAGCAAGGTGTGGGGAAGCTACCATAACTTCTACTTTCCACATCCAATTTTGGTCATACCTATGGCATTGTAAAGAAATTTAAGAGTACTATAGGTCTCAATTTTAGACTGAGAAGGGACGAAATTGCAGATATACATCATACGTAAGATAGGCTAGGAGGACATACTCCAAATCATGGTTTCAAAGGTATGTTCACTTAAAACTATCATAACTTTTGATTGTAATGTCTGATTGAGTTGATTCAAAATCCATTGGAAATATAACACATAGAAAAGCATATTGGAACAATTATTACAACTATTTGAGATATTTATCCTTAATATATTGAGGTTATGATTTGAGGGTTTGGATTATACCTCAATTAAGAATCAATGGAAATACCTAAATTTACATGAGATGAAGATAAATATGAAATCAATCCTATGGAATGGTTGAGGTTGGTAAAAGAATATAATATGACTCCTTAGAAGGTAATAAATTATTTTTTTGATGAAGCTTGGAAGTGGTGGATGATTGTTGATAAAAATACTAAATGGCACTACACATGAGGCCCCTTTATCAATAGGTCAGCCCTATTACATATGTATTTACACATTACATTTACATTTTGGCCCATATATGCCCCCTCCCTTGGGGTCATATCATACACATTTAGCCATATATATTCCCCCCTTGGGTCATAACCAAATGTTATGTTCTAAATTATTACAAATATCATAAAATAACAGAAGTACACACCATGTACATAATTTCAACATGGATCACAACTCCAATATAGATAAGTTACACAATAACTCCTTAAAGAATAGGGGAACCCCCTCCAAATAACCAAATACCTTTCATACTTCACAATTCACCTCTCAATAATGAATACATGATCTATTATATATATCTATTCACACTTTCACATGAGACCCGTTTATCACTAGGTCGACCCTATTACATATGTATTTACACATTACATGTACATTTAGGCCCATATATGCCCCCCTTGGGGTCATATCATATACATTTATCTGTATATATGCCCCCCTTGGGTCATAAAAAGATGATTCAAGTGAAGAATATGTTTTAACATCAACTCTTTCAGGTACAACTACTCATGGAAGTGACACATGGCTTATTGATAGTGGTTCTTCTAAGAACATGATAGGTTACAAGGATTCTTTCTCAGAATTAGTTCAGAAGGATTCACCTCACAAGGTGAATCTCGGTGATGACTATAAATATCCCATTAAAGGAGTAGGAGAAGCATATTATATATTGGATTCTGGAAAACCTATGAAAATGAAGAATGTTTTTCATGTACCTGGTTTGAATAAGAATCTCCTTTCTATATCAGCTTTGGATGAGAAATGATTCAGAGTTGCTTTCATTGATGGATAAGTTCTCATGTGTCCAAGAGGAAAATCTATTCATGATGTTGTGGTTATTGGTTTTCAAGAAGGAGGTATATAAAAATTGAAGGGACATTCAAACACATCATTATTACATATCACATTTACTCCAATTGAGATATGGCATAGAATATTTTCTCACATACATTACAAAGAACTATTGATCGTGAGCAAGATGCTGACAAGTTTGCCAGAAACCAAGTGAATCATGAAGGCATATGTAAGGGATGCACATAAGTAAATTACGTGAAGAAAACATTTCCAAGAAGTGATAGAAAATCCAAAGGATCCTTGGAAATCATACATTCAGACGTGTGTGGACCAATGCCAGCCACTTCACTTAGTGGGTATGTATATTATGTTTCATTCATTGATGATTTATCAAGTAAAACTTGGATTTATTTTTTTAAAGATAAAAGTGAATTATTCAACAAGTTCAAATAATTCAAGGCACTTGTTGAAAACCTTTCTGAAAATAAGATAAATATTTTGAGATTGGATAATGGAGGAGAATTCAAATCATATGAATTCAAGGCATTCTGCAAAGAAGTTGGGATTAAGAGGGAGCTCTCTAATATTTACAATCCTCAACAGAATGGTGTGGAAGAAAGAAAGAACCATACAATCATGGAATCAGTAAAGGCCATGATTCATGATCAAGATTTATCGATGCATCTATGGGAAGAAGCAGCCAGGACCGCAGTATATGTGCAGAATAGAAGTCCCCATCGTGTACTTGGAAACAAGAAACTAGAAGAAATGTTTACAAGTGAAAAGCCAGAGGTCAGCCACTTGAGGATATTTGGTTTTCCAGTATATGTGCATGTTCCCAAGGACAAGAGATTGAGGCTGAACCCTTCAGAAAAGAAGGGTATACTTGTTGGATATAGTGAAACATCGAAGGCATACAGAGTCTACATCCATGGTCACAGGCATATTGAGACTAGCAGAGATGTCACCTTCGATGAGGATGCAGATTTTAGTACATCGAGACAGAATAATTCAGATGAGGTCCATGATGAGGAACTTGAAGTTTCCAGAGTTTCAGATATATATGCAGGTGATGATGGTATACTAGAATATCATGATATGGAAGAACCACAGACACCTGCAGATTCATCCCAAGAAATGAATACTAATAAGAGAATACCATCTTGGGCTCGAGAAATTATTCAGGATTCAGAGAAGTATGGTGCTCCAAATAGATCCTTCAGAGAAATAAATATACCACGAACATACTCTAATTATGTGGCATTGCTAATTGAAATTATTGATGTTGATCCTACTAGTTATGAAGAGTTTACAGAGAAGAAAGAATGGAAGGAGGCCATGATTGAAGATTACCAGTCCATTATAAAGAATGATGTTTGGGATGTGGTTATGAGACCGAAAGAGAAGATAGTAGTAAGTTCCAAGTGGATTTACAATACAAATCATTTAGAAGATGGAAGCGTCGAGAAGTACAAGTCAAAGTTCGTGGCACGTGGTTTCTTCCATAAAGAAGGAATAGATTATGAGGATACATTTGCTCCTATGGAGAGATACACTTCGATTAGAGCTATACTTGTGATAGATGCAGTAATGAAGTGGAAAGTACACTAGATGGATGTGAAGACAACTTTTCTAAATAGTGTAATAGAAGAGGAAGTGTATGTGGAGTAGCCACAAGGTTTCAAGACACATGACAATCAGACACATGTGTGCATATTGAAGAAATCCTTGTATGGATTAAAGAAAGCACCCAGGGCATGGTACAATAGAATTGACGGTTTCCTGATGAGATTGGGATTTACCAAGAGTAAAGCATATTCCAAACTTTACTACAAGGTTGTAGATAGTGGACCATTGATATTACTGTTATATGTGGATGACCTATTTCTAACAGGAGACAAGAATCTCATCATTGAAAGTAAGAGGAATATAGCTATGAAATTTGAGATGAAACACCTAGGTATGATGCATTATTTCTTAGGTCTAGAGGTATGGTAGGGACTGAGTGAGATTTTCCTTAACCAAGGAAAATAAACTGTGGAGATTATGAAGAGATTTGGAATGATGGATTTTAAAGCTATGCCTACATCGATGGTGACAAATCTAAAGTTATTGAGTGATACATCTTCAAATACAGTGGATTCCACCATGTATAGAAAATTGATTGGTTTGTCGATGTACTTAACGAATAGGAGGCTAGATATATGTTTTGAAGTGAACAAATTGAGTCAGTATATGGTTGATCCGAGAAGTGTTCACTTGATTGCAGCAAAACATGTGATGAGGTACCTGAAAGGTACAATTGTCTATGGAATCATATATGTTTTGGATCGTGAGATAATCCTACAAGGATTTACTGATTTAGATTAGGCCAGTAGTGTTTCATACCGGAAGAGTACATCTGGATGTTGCTTCAGTTTGGGATCAGTTGTGATCTCATGGTCTAGAAAGAAGAAGACTAGTGTGACGCTCAGTATGGATGAGGCAGAGTATATAGAAGTGTGTTTATCTAGCAGCAAATAAGTGTGGCTTCGGAAGCTTTGTGAATGATTTTCTGATCTCGAGTTAAAGGTGACTTGTATATGGTGTGACAACAAAATTTAAGTGAAGTTGTTATAGAAACCAGTGTTTCATGACAAGTCTAACATATCAAGATCATGTACCATTATATCATATATATGGTGCAAAAGGGAGTAGTGAATCTCTAGTATGTCGCTACAGATGAGAAGTTAGTAGATGTGTTGACCAAGCCTCTATCAAGAGTGAATTTTGCGTACTTCATGGACAAGCTTGGTGTGGTCTAGAAGGAATTCCCTAGTAAGAGGGATTGATGAGTTACAGATGTAATTCCAGG
Source organism: Picea sitchensis (assembly GCA_010110895.2). Lineage (NCBI taxonomy): Eukaryota > Viridiplantae > Streptophyta > Pinopsida > Pinales > Pinaceae > Picea > Picea sitchensis. The sequence goes on along the minus strand of SNQJ01S0066971.1, from coordinate 31,324 downwards.
GAAACAACATCATCATGTGGTAGTAGTAGCAGGTAGTCATTAATGGGCACGTTACTGACTGTGGCACCAGTCAGAATGACCTCGCACAAGGTTAGAAAATGTCGAGCCTTTGGGGCTGGCGAGTTTCCCAACTTTTCAAGATGGAGGGCCAACCTGTGTGGTTGGAGGTGTTTCATAGCCTTGGGATATATGGGTAGTGTGTGCGCACTACATCGCCTAATCCTTAAGATTATATGCTTGGTCACTATGGACCGGTTTCCTAGCATCTCAGCCAAAGGTTACTAGTTATGTATGAACTAGATGTTAGATTATGTGTGAGCTGACGAGTTACTAGTTATATATGAGCTAGATGTCAGATTTTGTGTGAGCTAATGAGTTACTAGTTCTGTATGAACTAAATGCCATATTTTGTGTGAGATGGTGAGTTAAAGTCTCGTGTTGAAATAAATCTCGGAAGGATGATGAGACTCTGGATGCATGACTTGGTTACAAAAATTCTTCAATATATATTCATGGAAAGCCAACAAGTCAATGGTAAAGTGTACAGAAATACAGAAGAATTCATGACGATCATGCCAAAAGAATATCTTCCTTGATAAGAGGGAGTGTCGAAGTTTGAGTAGCTTAGAAATATATTCTTATTGTATTTAATTGTATTATACCAAGTCAAAACCCTAAAATAATAATATTATGTTTTATTTGTAAAGTTGACCCTATTGTGCCTTTGTAAAAGTAAAATGAAAATTAGAAAGTGAAATTTGTACAAGTCAACCCTGACCTAATTTTAGGGTCGCTCAACTTGTATTTATAAGAGTCTAGGTGCCTCATTTATAATACACACAACACAAGTTCTCTCTCAAGGAAAAAGTGCATAAGTCTGAGGAGGAGACACAGCTACAAAGTAAGTGTGTTTTGGTGAAGGGTTTTGGTTATCTCTTGGAGGACTATATTGGTCTAGTGGTGCACTACCCTATTCTGGTTAGGTTTTTTGGTCTATATTCTAATTGGTGAGATATCTCTTGAGAGATACATTGTACTTGTTGACGAATCTATATAGAAGAAGCTTTGTTGGGTTTTCTTCCCAAAGAAGGTTTCCTAGGATAAATCTTGTGTATATTGTGGATGTCTTTCTTTTAGTGATCCTTATGCATGCATTTATTTCTCTAATTGTTAAAAGTTAAAGAATATTGAATACACTTAATTGCTTAAGAAAAATTATAACATTTCCCATGACCTGGCTGGAGTAGATTTTGCGATAACATCTAGTGCCAATAGCCTTTGTTGTTCGGGTACTTACAAATCAAATTCCTTTACGAATGAGATTATATCAATTAATCCATCATACCTGGTTGGATCACATAACTTTGTTCCAATCTAGCGCAGTGATCATGTTATGTGTTCACATCACCTATTTGATACTTCATGCATCCTTTGTTTCTAATGTTCCATACCTTCCTCTGAATCCAATGCACACGAGATAATACTTCTCTGACTTAGCACACCATCTGTAGTGGGGTTAACTGTTAATTTTTTACTGTTGTTATTAATTTATTTCCAAATTACATGAGCATTCTAAAACAACATCATAAAGAGGATCACCAAAAGAAACACAATCACAAGGTACACAACATTTTATCCTGGGAAACCCTCATGGGGGGAGAAAACCCAACAAAAACTTCCTCAATAATAGATTTCCAATAAAATGCAAATACTAAGACCAAAACACCAAATATAAACCAAGACTGAACATGTGTCTCTCTTCTCCTTCCTCCTGCAACTACAACTACAACTGCCTTCAAGATATGTGCACTAGATGAGTGAGTGTGAGTGAGTATAACTGAGGCACCATCCTCACATATAAATACTAGTTGAGGAGGCACTAGGGTTATGTCTCGTAGGGCCGACTTCTTCTAGGAGAGGTTAAAACCACTTTATAAACATTGGGGGCCAACTTTAAAAATAACACCATATAAATATGGTTTGACCAATCCACAAAATGGGATTTGGTCTTATATATGTTCAAATATTGTAACTTCAAAGCATATTCTAATTATAATTGAGTTACTATCTTCCCCTTTTGTGGATTGATCATGTCGTTTCTTGTATAAGACCAAATCCTCTTTTGTGGATTGGCCAAGCCATGTTTATATAGTGGTTTTAACCACTCTTGGAAGAATTTGTCCCAGCTAACTGAAGTGACATAACCCTAGCACCTCATCGACTAGTATTTATAAGTGAGGATGTTGTCTCAATTGTTCGCTCACTCACTGACACTTCTAGTGCACATCTTTTGAAGGTAGTTGTAGTTGCAAGAAGAAGGAGAGAGAGGTGCATGCTGAGTCCTAGTATTTTCTTGGTGGTTTTGTCTTAAGTCTTGGCATTGTATTGGCAATCTATTATTGAGGAATTGTTTGCTAGGTTTTCTCCCCCATGAGGGTTTCTTGAGATAAAAAGTTGTGTGCCTTGTGATTGTGTTTCTTTCAATGATCCTAATTATGTTGTTATGCTCTAGTAAATTGAAAATAACTTTATAACATATCTAAATTTAACATGGTATCATAGATTTACTGAATAGAGCACCTTTCACTAGGTATCCAAAAATGTCATTGTTTTCGTACAAGGAAATTAGGGATTTTTATTGAAGAGGAATTTCTGACTAAAAACCATCTAGAAAAAAATTCCCTACCCTAGCGCATCATTTGGTATATTAAGCGCACATTTTTAGTCGTCAGAACCATAGAAATTCAAACCCTAGTTTTGACTGGTACCAAAAAACCAGGAAACCAAAACCAGTACCAAAAGTACCAGTCCAAATTTGTGAAGGTCAAGTTTCAAGGGGTAAACCTTGGAATTTTTTAAAATAAATAGCTCCAGCCTATTCACCTCAGCATAACACATCTCCTGGTAAGTTCATATTCATTTTCTAAGCACTTTCATTTTTTGGTCATTTTCCCAACTCCATGTCAAGATGTCTGCAAGAACCAAGCTTGTTGATAAGTAAGAAGGTGTGGAAAAATTACGTTCTTGGAAGTAAAGAATTGGACTCATTCTTGAAGAGAATGACCTTACAAAATTCATAAAATAAAATGTACCGAAACCTGAAGAAGATGCATACAAAGCAAAGAACAAGAAGGATATGGTTAAGGAAAAAAGGATCATTGCAAACTCCATTAAAGATAACTTGATCCCTCAAGTATATTCTAAGAATACTCCAAAAGAGATGTTTGATGCCCTACCCAGAATGTATGAATGAAATAACATCAACCGGAAGATGAACTTGAGAACCCAACTCAAGAATACAAAGATGCAGACAGGAGAAATAGTTCAAGACTATTTCTCTAGGGTTACTCATTTCAAAGAATAGTTAGAATCAATTGGAGATAGCTTGGATGAAGATGAACTCATCATGACAACTCTTAATGGTCTCACAAGACCCTGGTATTCCTTCATCCAAACTATATGTGCAAGAAAAGAGAAACTCCAATTTGATAGTCTATGGGAAGAATGTGTTCAAGAAGAAGCAAGAATAGCCAACCGAGAAGTCGTACTATTAAGGGATGAATATCAATCCCTAGTTTATCATTCTAAAGGAGGAAATAAAATGTCTTAGTTCCAAAAGGAGACCCATTTTCATAAATAATCTCACTCCCCAAAGAGATTCACTCATAAAAAATCTCACCCTCCAAGGAGATGCCAGAAATATCATAAGGGTGAAAGAAAATAAAAATATTTCTCCTCTTATCAATGTTATCATTGTGATAATATGGGACACATCGCTAAGAATTGCCCTGTCAGAAGGGAAGAATAAAAGAAGAGAAATAAAAAAAAATACATCATGCCCATGCAGTTGAAGATGATGAGCCACCCATGAAGTTGACTGAAGAAGAGATTGAAGATTATGTCATATTTTTCTCCCTCTCGGGATCTGTGACACCTGGAGAGGATACTTGGATCATATACAATGGTGCCTCTAAGCACATGACAAGTCAGAGAGACATTCTCTCTATCCTTACAGAAAATTTCTTCCCCCAGAAAGTTTCACTTTGATATGATTATCAATACCCTATAAGGGAATGGGAGAATCCACCTACAAATTTGATTCGGAGACTCCAATGAGAATGAAGGATGTACTTTATGTACCAGGTTTGATAAATAATTTACTTTCTATCTCATCTTTACATAAGAAAGGTTTCAGGGTTTCATTCATAGATGGTGAAGTTCTTATGCGGCCTAAAGGAAAAAACATAGAAGATGCAATTGTTATTGGAACAGAAGAAGGTGGTTTGTATAAGTTGAAAGGTCACTCAGATGCAGTGTTGACTCACTCCATTGAGAGTCCTTGTGAACTTCAGCATAGAATACTAGCTCAAATAAACTACAAAGCCTTACCATATGTAAGCAAGGTAGTTATAGGTTTAACAGAATTCGAGGTTGATCATGAAGGTGTATGCAAGGGATGTGCACAAGGAAAGAACATAAAGAATCCTTTCCCAAAGAGTGACAATAAAGCAGAAGGAATCTTGGAGCTCATCCACTCATATATATGTGTTCCAATGCCAGCGACCTCTCTAAGTGAGTATGTACACTATGTGTCATTTATTGAAGATTATTCTCGCAAGACTTGGGTTTATTTCTTGAAATCAAAAGATGAAGTACTCGGAAAATTCAAGGAATTCAAATCCTTGGTATAAAATCTCTCTGAAAGAAATATCAAGATACTCAAGTCAGATAATGGAGGAGAATACACCTCAAATGAATTTGGAAGATTTTTCAAAGATGTTGGGATTAAGAGAGATCTCACCACTCCCTATAATCCTCAACAAAATGGTGTAGAAGAAAGAAAGAATAGAACAATAATGGAAGCAGTGAACACTATGATCCATGATCGAGATATTCCAATAAAATTATGGGCTGAAGAAACAAGAACAATATTTTATGTCCAAAACAGATTATCCCATAGTGCACTTGGATTCAAAACCCCCGAAGAAATGTTCACCAGGAAGAATCCAAAAGTAATCCATCTAAAAATATTTGGTTGTCCAGTGTTTGTACACATCCAAAAATAAAATAGAACTAAGTTGGATCCTTCAGGAAATAAGGGAATATTTGTTGGATATTGTGAGGTCTCCAAGGCCTTTAGAATTTACATACCATGTTACCATCATATTTAGATTAGCATAGATGTAAACTTTGATGAAGATGCAACACTCAAAAGATCAAGGAATTTCCATCTTGAAGAAGTATATGAAGAGGAACCTATAGCTCCCAAATTTTCAGAACCTGCGAAGGAAGTTACAGTTACCCCTGATGATGAGATTCTAGAAGATCATGATATGATAGAATCTCAATAACCTCCTTATATGACGATCTCTCACAAGATAAAGCCATCTTGGGTGAGATAAATTATTCAAGATGTAGAGAAGTATGGTGCCCCAGAAGGAACCATGAGATAAAGAAAGAAACCTAAGCCATTCTCCAGCTATATGGCATTGATGTGAGATCTCATAGAAAAGTAACCTACTTTCTTTGAAGAATCCATTCAGAAGAAATAATGGGTGGATGCCATGATGGAAAAATACCATTTCATTATAAAGAATGATGTATGGGAAATAGTTCCCAAACCAAAGAAAAAATATGTGGTATCTTCCAAATGAATATACAAGATAAAACATGTTGCAGATGGAAGCATTGAAAAACATAAAGCAAGATTTGTAACTCGTGGATTTTCTCAAAAGGAAGGAATTGATTATGAAGATATGTTTTCTCATGTAGCCAAATACACTTCTATCAGAACCATCATAGCTCTTGCAGCCAAAATGAAGTGTAAGTTACACCAGATGGATATGAAAATAGCCTTCTTAAATGGTGTTATTGAAGAATAAGTGTATATAGAACAACCACAAGGATTTGAATTTGAAGATGGAAAGACTCATGTCTGCAGATTGAAGAAATCTCTCAATGGGTTGGAGCAAGATCCTAGAGCTTGGTATGGAAGAATTGATAATTTACTGGTGAGCTTGGGCTTTACCAAGAGTAAAGTTGATTCTAACTATTACTTCAAGGTTATGAATGATGAGCCAGTTATATTGCTACTGTATGTGGATGAATTTTTCTTAACAAGAGAAGAAAAGCTCATCACAAATTGTAAGAAGAAGCTCGCTAGAAAGTTTGAGATGAAATACCTAGGCCTTATGCATTATTTCCTAGGTCTTGAAGTTTTCCAGAGCCCGTAGAAGCTCTTCCTTAACCAAGGGAAGTATGCAGTTGAAATACTGAAGAGATTTTGCATTGATGCAGGAGCATCGTTGGTAAGCACGCGGAAGCAGGACCACTCAGCACGTGGGAGTTCTTCCAGAACTTCAACATTGGCAGTTGCAACCAATTTTTAAATCTACCTTAACTCAGTGTCGGAATTTACCTTTGGAGGCACGCTTGAACCAGTGCTGAAATTTTACCCTTTGAGGCATGTTTTGAAAATCATAAACAAAGTAGGAGTTTCCACTACGATTCTGGAATGCGACTGAACTAAGATAGCGTAGGATGAAATTTAGAGTAGGAAAGTAGCTAGGGGAAACCCTAGAAATATTTTTGAGTTAAGTAGAAGTTTGTATGCCCAGTTGAAAAAGAGTTGCAATACAGAGAGAAATTAGTTGTAAGAGAGAACTGCGAGTTAGCAGGAGATCTCAGTTTTTGAGTTACTGAAATTTGACTGTAATTGGTAGCTGTTTTGGCACAGGTGAATATAACAGAAGGAAAATTGATCCAAATGTGGGTGGGTGAATGTTTTTTGCGATTTCCTATTATTTTTGTTTTCATGAAAAAGTGAATGAATCTCCACAGAGGAGAATAGAACCGTGACTGTTAGTTTTCAGTTTCAATTGTTTCTCTTCATTTGAAGCTCTACAAGGTGTGCATCGAGCTAGAGAGGAACGCAAGGAAATAGGGAGGAATTTCTTTGCGAGAAATACCGTGGATCTGAGTTATCGAAATCCCTCAGACGCAAGGAGTGCGTGGGAAATTGAAGTCTGAACCAGACAAATATCAGGAGGAATAACACGTCGAAAAGTGTTATCGAGATCCAAAAACCCATTCCCCAGAAGAAGAGAAGGTCAATCTTTCGAAGAATTAGAAAATCTTCTAAGTCTGAAGAAAGTGAAAGCTCAGGAGGAAAAACGTCGTCGAGCGATGGATCACGGTGGAGAATCCGTAGATCATCTGATTTGAGGTAGGTGCACAGGATTTAACACTTCGTATATCTAGGAAGGGAGATATCAAAGATCTGAATGGACAGTGAGAACTTCGAGGAAGAACACGAGACCCCGCAAGTTATTGGATCAAGTGGAGTTGCGAGGAGGCTAGTGATGGGGAAGATACCTGAGCGTAGATATGGATGGCGTTGTGATTCATTGATCAAGCACCTCAATATTTCGGCATTTCGGCAACCGGGAGTACAAGGGTCAACAGCGTGGGACTCTCGATCGGTGGAACCCAGAAAATATCGAAGCCGTTAGATCTTCGAAGGCCTAGAGTTGTTGATCTGTAGTGAGGGGATATTTCGTGATTTTGGTGACCGAGTGGAGGATCAAATAGAGTTCGTGCAGGGAGAATTCACGAAACACGAAATGTCGAAATAAGCGTAACCGTTGGTCCAAGAGAGACCTGAGCCGTAGATCTCATGTCACCGAGATTTCGGCATTCATGACTTGGAGGGGCAGGTTCTGATACTGCGAACCGTGACTCTCTTTTGTGGTAAAGATTGTGGTCATGGGTGTGTGTTCAAATGAGTTGGGAAAAGGGAGGATCTAACCTTCGTTAGCCCTCATCAAGTTTCGGGACTAAGAGGGGTTTGTGCCAGGGGATTGTTACATCAGAAATCCCAAAACATCGAAACGTGACGTGCCTTTTGGGGACGTGCCTTTTGGGCTAAGCTCGTGGTCACACCTGCGATCTCGTGGAGTCTAGGATTATGCCTAGTGGTGATTTGCATGGCGAACACAGACAAGGACCTGTGGACTTAGATTCAAGGGTTCCAATTCAGAACCAAGAGAGAGTTATTTCGGCTCCTGGATCAAATATCCTGACCGAGAGGTCACGCATCCCTTAGGAGGGATAGGGGGTCTGCATCAGGTGGTATCAAAGTCGATTATTCTTCTTCTATAGACTTCAGGTGAAAGAGAAAGAGGAAGAGACAAAGAACTCGGATTTGTACTATGTGTGTGACAAGAAGTCAACACAATTCTGCCAAGGAGATGAGAGGTACCTTTAGCCAATTGTGTTGTAGAGAGGGAGATGTGAGAACTTCGCGCCAGATTGGAATAAATGGAAGTAGCACAGAGAAGAACACCTGATGTTGGAGACGTCAGTGAAGCAGAAAGTGAAGAGGTTGAAGTTGAAGAAGATACAGGAGAAGACGTTGTAGAGGAACGTTTGTTGAAAGAAGTTGTCAGACTGGGAGGCAGAGCTAAGATAGAGGTTCCTATGTATGGGGGAAACCTAGATGTTGAAGAATTGTTGGATTGGATAAGATCCATGGACAGACACTTCGATTATGAAGACGTTGATGAGGAGAAGAAGGTGAAGTCGGTAGTCACCAGTTTAAAAGGACATGCAACGCTATGGTGGGATGAACTACAGACTGAGAGAAGAAGAAAAGGAAAACAGAGGATAAAGAGTTGGGACATAATGGTATCCAAGATGAAGGCTAAGTTCATGCCCAAATATTATTAGAAAATTTGTTCAGGAAGATGCAGAACCTGAGACAGAAAGGGATGACAGTTAAGGAGTACACTGAGGAGTTATACCACCTGAACATCAGAATTGGACATCGGGAGAGAGATGAAGAGAAAGTCACCATATATATAAATGGCTTAAGATATGAGATCCAGGACGAGCTCATCATGATGTCAGTCAGAACTGTGGAGGATTCTTATCAGTTTGCACTGAAGGCAGAGGAGAAGTTGACCAGAAAAAAAAGTTAGCAAGGAAGAGTTAAAAGCTTGGTCCCAAGCAAAAGCAAGGGATTTAACTATGACAGAGCACATTAGTCTAAGGAGGAGGCTGAGAAACCACACAATCATTTGGAATGGGGAGGAAATTCCAGGGAAAGACATGGTGGTGGAAGAAACTCTTTTAGAGGAAAAGGAAGAGGAGGAGTAAGATGTTATGCCTGTGGAAAGATAGGACACATGTCTTGGAAATGCCCCGAGAAGAAGAAATAAGGAGGATGATAATCTCACATTTCATTAGCCCAGCGAAGAAATGTTGAGGCAGGGGGAGAAGAGGATGGAGCATCCCTAATGTTGAGAAAATTTCTCTTGAAACTAGAGGCAGAAATGGAAAAGCCAGTGTAGAGAAACAATCTCTTCAGGATAGCTTGCAAGACTAAGGCCAAAGTATGCAAGGTGATCTTTGACAGTGGGAGCACTGACAACCTAGTATCCACAGAGATGGTAGAGAAATTGGAGCTGAAGACAACTGCACATCCAAAACCATACAAGGTCTCATTGTTGCAAAAAGGAAACCAAGTAACGATTACTAAACAATGTCTGGTTGAAATTAATAGAGGAGGTTATAAATATGAAATTCTATGTGATGTAATCCCCATGGAAATATGCCAAATTCTGTTGAGAAGACCATGGAAGTTTGACAGAAATTTCATTCATGATGGGAGGAAAAACACATATACACTAGAGAAGAGTGGTAGGACGCATATGTTACTACCAATGGAGGAGAAGAGAGTAAAAGAGGAAGCCAGCACAAGCATACTTCTCATGAGTGGGAAGGAACTCCTGAAAGAATTCAAGGAATAATAGGAGATGTAGTTCACTATGGTGAGGAAGCCCAGAGTCATCCTTACGAGTACATCAATGGATGATTTGCCTGAAGAAGTTCAAGAGTTGTTGGATAATTTTGTTGATATAGTGGTGGATGAGCTATCAAACTCATTGCCCCCCATCAAGAGTATCAGTAATCATATCGAATCGATACCAGGATCAAGTCTGTCGAACAAAGTAGCATACAGATTAACACTTCAAGAGAATGAGGAGGTGAAGAACTAAGTCCAAGAATTGCTAGACAAAGGTTTGGTCAGAGAAAGTTTGAGCCCATGCGTAGTACCAACTGTGTTGAGCCCAAAGAAATATGGAGGATGGAGAATGTGCATAGACTCGAGATTCATCAACAAGATCACCATCAGGTATAGATTTCCTTTACCAAGAATGGATGATTTAATGGATTGCTTAAGTGGAGAAAATTTATTTTCTAAGATAGATATGAAAAGTGGATATCACCAGATCAAAATGAGAAAGGGTGATGAATGGAAAACAACCTTTAAGACAAACGAAGGTCTATATGAGTGGTTGGTTATGCCATTTGGCTTAACAAATACCCCAAGTAATTTTATGAGATTGATGAATGAAATTCAGAAAGATTTCATTGGCAAGTTTGTGGTTGTATATCTGGATGATATATTGATCTTTATCAGGACTAAAGAGGAGCATTTGAGGCACCTAACGATATTAATGAAGAGGCTACAGCAAGAGAAGTTGTTGATCAATTTGAAGAAGTCCTCTTTTATGAATATAAAACTCATTTATTTGGGTTTCATGATATCTTTGAATGAACTAAAGATGGATCCAGAGAAGGTGGAAGCGATCAAAGAATGGTCGTCACCAAGAAGCATGTTCGAGATAAGGAGCTTCCATGGATTAGCGAGATTCTATAGGAAGTTCATTAGAGATTTCAGTGGAATTTGTGCACCAATGATGGATACAGTGAAGAAGCGGCACAAGTCCTTTAAACAGATAGAGGAGGCTGAAAGGAGCTTCAATATACTGAAGGAGAAGATAACAGAATGACCAATTTTGATCTTGTCGAATTTTGAGAAGACATTTCAGGTAAGATGTGATGCAAGTGGAGTTGCAATAGGAGCAGTTTTGAGTCAGGATAACAGACCTGTTGCCTATTTCAGCGAGAAGTTGAATGAGACTAAGAAGAAATACTCCACATATGACAAGGAGTTCTATGCCATAATTCAATCATTGAAGAAATGGAGGAATTATCTTGTCCTACAAGAGTTTGTCTTGTATAGCAATAACCAAGCTTTACAATTCATAACCAAACAGGAAAAAATGAATCAAATGCATGCAAAAAATTTCTTTTTTCATAAAACATATTGTTGGGAATGCTAACAAGGTTGTTGATGCGTTAAGCAAGAGATGTTTGATCATGCAGGAATTCCAGGTGAAGACCTTGGGGTTTGAACACCTTAAGGACATGTATCATGATGATGCAGATTTCAAGGAGGCATATAAAGCATGTGCTAATCCTGTATTGAGAGATAGAAGTCAGTGGACAGAATACATGATTCAGGAAGGACTGTTGTTCATAGGAAATCAATTGTGCATACCAAAATTCTCAATAAGGGATAATCTTCTGAAGGAAAAGAACAGTGGAGGATTGGTTGGACATTTCAGCCACGATAAAACATTTGCACAGTTGAGCAACTCATATTATTGGCCAGGTATGAGAACAGAGGTGATAAAGTTTGTGAACAAATGTAGAATATGCCAACATGCAAAGGGGAAAAGACAGAACACTGGGTTGGATCAACCATTACCAATACCAGAGAAGCCTTGGGATGCAATAAGCATGGATTTTGTGTTGGGATTGCCAAGAACACAAAGAGGATTCGATTCCATATTTGTGGTGGTGGATAGATTTTCAAAGATGGCACATTTCATTCCATGCTAGAAGACTAGTGACGCAACGCATGTTGCAAATCTGTTTTTCAAAGAAGTTGTGAGACTTCACAGCTTACCCAGGAGCATTGTCTCAGACAGAGACACAAAATTTGTTGGTCACTTTTGGAGGACATTGTGGAAGAAGATGGGGGTGGATTTTTCCTTCAACTCATCTTATCACCCTCAGACAGATGGGTAGACTGAAGTGGTAAATAGAAGTTTGGGGAATTTATTAAGGAGTCTAGTTACTGAACATCATAACCAATGGGATTAGATTCTGCCACAAGCAGAATTTGCATACAACGATTTATCAAACGGGAGCACTGGAAGGAGCCCATTCCAAATACTATATGGAATGCAACCAAGGGGAGTATCTGAGTTGAGATACTTGGAACAGGGAGAGATCAGAAGCGCTAGAGTAGAATATTTTTATGTTGAAATGCAAAAACTCCATAGCCAAATCAAAGAACAATTACAGAGTTATAACTAGAAATACAATCATAGAGTTGATCAGCATCACAGGGAACTTCAATTTGAAGTAGGAGATCAGGTTTTAGCACATATTAGGAAGGAAAGGTTCCCTAGGGGAACATACAACAAGTTGAAGATGAAAAAGATAGGACCATGTAAGATCTTGAGGAAGTTTGATGCAAACGTCTATGAGATTGAGCTACCAAATGGTGTGGGAATTTCACCCATATTCAATGTTTCAGACCTGTACCCTTACAGGAAAGATGAAATGGAAGGGTTAGAAGATCAAGGAAAGATTCAGTGGGAGAAACAAATGCCTGTGGCAGAAAAGCCGCAGATGGATAAAATTGTCGATCAGAAGATTAGTAAGAAGACCAGAAGGAAAACCTATTTTGATTATCTAGTCAAATGGAAGGGACACCTAATCGAAGATGCCAGTTGGGAAAATGAAGCTTCTATCCAAAAGCAGGGAAAATCAGTAGAGGAGCTCATGGACAGGATTCCATGAATTTTTGTCAAGGGGGGTATGATGCAGGAGAGTCGTTGGCAAGTATGCAGAAGCAGGACCACTGAGTATGTGGGAGTTCTTCCAGAACTTCAACTTTGGCAGTTGCATCCAATTTTTAAATCCACCTTAACTCAGCACCGAAATTTACGTTTGGAGGCACGCTAGAACCAGTGCCGAAATTTTACCCTTTGAGGCACGTTTTGAAAATCGTAAACAGAGTAGGAGTTTCCACTATGGCTCTGGAATGTGACTGAACTAAGATAGCGTAGGATGAAATTTAGAGTAGGAAAGTAGCTAGGGGAAACCCTAGAAATATTTTTGAGTTAATTAGAAGTTTGTACGCCCAGTTGAAAAAGAGATTCAATATAGAGATAAATTAGTTGTAAGAGAGAACTATGAGTTAGCAGGAGATATAAGCTTTTGAGTTACTGAAATTTGACTGTAATTGGTAGTCATTTTGGCACAGGTGAATATAAAAGAAGGAAAATGGATCCAAATGTGGGTGTGTGAATGTTGTTTGTGATTTCCTGTTATTTTTGTTTTCATGAACAAGTGAATGAATCTCCATAGAGGAGAACAGAACTGTGACTGTTAGTTTTCAGTTTCAATTGTTTCTCTTCATTTGAAGCTTTGCAAGGTGTGCATTGAGCCAGAGAGGAATGCAAGGAAATCGGGAGGAATTTCTCTGTGAGAAATATCATGGATCTGAGTTATCGAAATCCCTCAGATGCAAGGAGTGCACGGGAAATTGAAGTCTGGACCAGAAAAATCTCAGGAGGAATAACATGTCAAAAAGTGTTATCGAGATCTAGGAACCCATTCCCCAGAAGAAGAGAAGGTCGAGCCTTCGAAGACTTAGAAAATCTTCTAAGTCTGAAGTGAGTGAAAGATTAGGAGGAAAAACGTCATCGAGCATTGGGTCACGGTGGAGAATCCCGCAGACCCTCCGATTTGAGGTAGGTGTGCAGGCTTTAACATTGCGTAGATCCAGGAAGGGAGATATCGAAGATCTAAATGGACAGTGGAGAACTTCGAGGAAGAACACGAGACCCCGCAAACCGTTGGATCAAGTGGAGTTGTGAGGAGGTTAGTGACGGGGAAGAGATCTGAGCGTAGATGTGGAGGGCATTGTGAGTCATTGATCAAGCACCTCAAGATTTCGGCATTTCGGAAACCGGAAGTACAAGGGTCAACAGTGTGGGACTCTCGACCGGTGGAACCCCAAAAAGATCGGAGCCATCAGATCTTCGAAGGCCTAGAGCCGTTGATCTGTAGTGAGGGGAGATTTCATGATTTCGGCGACCGAGTGGAGGAGTGAATAGAGTTCGTGCAAGGCGAAGTCAAGAAACGTGAAATGTCGAAATAAGTGTAATCGTCGGTCCAAGAGATACCTAAGCAATAGATCTCGCGTCACCAGGATTTCGGCATTCGTGACTTGGAGGGGTCAGGCGCCTTGTATCGCAGGTTCCCATATTGCGAACCGGGACGCGCTTTCATGGTAAATCTTGTGGTCACAGGTGTGTGGTCACGTGAGTTGGTAAAAGGGAGGATCTAACCTTCGTTAGCCCTCATCAGGTTTCGGTACTCAGAGGGGTCTGTGCCGAGGGATTATTGCATCGAAAATCTCGAAACACTGAAACGCGACGTGCCTTTTGGGGACGCGCCTTTTGGGCTAAGCCCATGGTCACACCTATGATCTCGTGGATTCTGGGCTTATGCCTAGTGGTGATTCATACGGAAAACATAGACAAGGACATGTGGACTTAGTGTCAAGGGTTCCAATTCGGAACCAAGAGAGAGCTATTTCGGCTCCTGAATCAACGATCCTGATCGGGAGGTCACGCAGCCCTTAGGAGAGATAGGGGGTCTACATCAGACATGTTGGAATGTAAATCCATGAACACACCCATGGAAACAAAGTTTAATATTTTGGTTGATACTTTGTTAGAATTGGTTGATGCTACTCTATATAGACAAATTATTGGTTTGTTGATGTATATGACAAATACCAGGCTAGATATATGCTTTGTTGTGAACACTTTGAGTTAGTATCTGGTATAACCCATATGTGTTCACCTTCTAGATGAAAATCATGTGATGAGATACCTTAAGGGTACATTGGATTATGGTCTTTGTTATTTTGGATATCATGACTTCATACTGTATGGTTATACTAATTCATATTGGGATGGAAGTGTTTTTTATAGAAAAATCACTTCAGGATATTGTTTCAGTCTGGGGATAGCCATGACTTCATGGTAGAGTAGGAAGCAATCCATTATTTCTCTCAGCATGGTAGAAGTGGAATACATTGCAGCATGTTCCACCAATTGTGAAGCCATATGGCTTCTAAAGTTGTTGAAAGGTCTATTCAATCTGGAGATGGAAGCCACAATGATTCTATGTGATAACTAGAGTTTCATAAAGATGACGAAGAACCAAGTGTTCCATTATAAGTCGAAGCACATAGAGATCCGGTATCACTACATTTGTGATATGGTGTAGAGGGGAGTTGTAAATATCCAATATGTTGGCATAGATGAACATGTTGCAGATGTGTTGACCAAGACTTTGTCTCGTGTAAAGTTTGAATACTTTCGAGACAAGATTGGTATAGTCTGAAAGGATCTCCCTCGAAAGGGGGAGTGATGTTGATGATACTATGGTATCCTGACTGACAGCGGGTAGCTCCATTAGGATTTTATATCCTAGGGGATTGATCATCCCTGGACAGATCCCAAAGGTCTGGTAAGGATGTTCTATTAGAGTACCTGTGCATGTATATACTAGCTGTGGTCAGTAATGTTAGCTCCGTTAGGGTTATATATTCTAGGGAATATCTTGATTTTTGGGTAGATCTTGAAGGTCCGGTAAGGATGGTCTATCAAAGTACCATGTTGTAGCTTCGTTAGGATTTTATATACTAGGAAATATTATGATTCCTATGGAGATACAGAAGGTCTAGTAAGGACGGTCTGTCAGAGTACCACAAAATGTTTTTGTTGCACCTACCTCATTTTGTTGTCATATGATGATGATGTTGTTATCTCAGCCTCGTGTTGATGATGTTCTTGTTTC
This sequence comes from Picea sitchensis, assembly GCA_010110895.2. NCBI lineage: Eukaryota > Viridiplantae > Streptophyta > Pinopsida > Pinales > Pinaceae > Picea > Picea sitchensis. The sequence goes on along the minus strand of SNQJ01S0066971.1, from coordinate 15,526 downwards.
ATCCTCGTGTTGTTGCTGATGTTGTATCAGTCTCATGTTATTGTTGATGATGTTGATGATGTTGTTCTAATAACCTCATGTTATTGATGATGGTGTTGGTGATATTGTTGCCTTAGTGTTATGCTAATTGATGTTGATGTAGATGATGATGCTACTCCAGCTCCATACTGTGAACGATGATGTTATTGATGATGAGAAAAACTTATGAGGATTTGTAGATATGTCATTCAGTGTTCCAGATGTTGATGATGTTTCTATCCTCTCTCTCTCTCTCTCTCTTGATGATTTTTTATTGGGTTATGTCAGTAGAATACCCTTCTCATTAAGGGGGAGTGTTAAAATATTGTAACTTCGAAGAATATTCTAATTATAATTGATTTCTTATCTTCCCCTTTTATGGATTGATCATGTTAGGTATTGTATAAGACCAAATCCCCTTTTGTGGATTGGTCAAGCCATGTTTATATAGTGGTTTTAACCACTCTGGAAGAATTTATACCATCTAAGTGAAGAGACATAACCCTAGCACCTCCTTAGCTAGTAAGGTAGTTGCAGTTGCAAGAAGAAGGAGAGAGAGGCGCATGCTCAGTCCTAGTCTTTTCTTGGTGGTTGTGTCTGTAACGACCCTTGATTATTAAAGTATAATTAATTTAATAATATAATCCTAAAAGATTAGCTAAACTTTATTTATGTCTTAAAATAACATTTCTAATTGATTATTATTAAATAGTTGTTCATGATGGTTAATGATTGACTTAATTATTAATTAATTCATTAATTAATAAAGTATTAAATTAATGGTGAATAATAAAATATACTACTAATTT